>OMMV01226094.1:0-14912 GCA_900302635.1 Chatrabus melanurus | reverse complement strand
GTGCACTTGTAGTTATAAATTCACCCCTTTTATCATTTGAATTAATATGTTATTAATAGATCTACTTCAACACTGGCCTGTTATGTGCCGAGCAGTAAAAGTAACCGAGTCGTTCAATATCAGAATCTGAGCGCCACAAATACAAGTGGCTCATTTATGTTATATTTATTTATTTTTAAACGTTAAGTAAACAGATTTTTTTAATACAGCTCCTCAATTCCACTTAGTGCAGAATTGTAGGAGCAAAGTTAGGAAACTCAGAGTAATATTGATTGAATACTTTAGGTGTTAAAATATATTTTTATTATTTCTTCTTCTTCTTCTTCTTATTATTAACAGTATTGTTATCATGTGCAAAAAAGTCTAAAATGACTTCAAAAGTGGGTCTTTACTCTGAGGGGGTTTGGGGGGGCCATTCCCACCCCTCGCCCTTCTGGCTCCACACCTGAAGAGTCTCTGAGCAGGAAGAAAAACTCGCTTATTTATGTGGAAAGCGCAACGTTAAGAAGTTTCCAGCACATAGGCCAATTGTCAGAAACACAGCTGGTGCATATTTGAAGGAAAGGAGAGTGAAATAAAATCTTTTTAAAGCTTTCACCGTGAGCGCGCTGCGTGTTTTTATCACGTCGGCATCGCGCAGTGTCCGTGACTGTTGATGTTCTGCGTTAATAAAATAGACTTGTTGCTCATTTAATGTGATGCAAAACATGCTCTGTGCAAACACGGACGGAGCGCTGCCTTCCTGCTCAGCGCGCAAACCAAACGAAGCGAGAGGAAACACGCACGTTTTTTTATTTTTTATTTTTTTTATTTTTATTTTTTTTTAAGTGAATCGAGTTTCATTTTTCCTTAATCGACCAATAAAAAAAAAAAAAACCTCTGCAGCCCCAGGAACATCACTGAAATATGTTGATTTTTGACCAGATGTCGTTCGAAATGGGCCGGACAAATTAAGTGTGTGGCGATCTGAACAGCGTTCCGCGCTGTGTGCGCGCGCACGTTTCTTTTCTCTTTTTCTGTCTCTGTCGCATCCACTTGAAGAAACAACCGAATGGGGACTGATTCTGACTGCTTAGAATAATTTCAGACTAAGTTGCCCAGTGAGATACGGGCTTAATAAAATTCTTAAGAACCGTTGTCATTTAGAAATGAGATCGCATTGAGGTGTGAATTACGATTAATCGTGCAGCCCCACCCCTTACAAACGTTTCTCACCCCCCCTACAAGACATTAAAAATTCAACGTACCACCCCTACAACGTATTTTTAATAAAGTTCCGGTCCCCCCCCCCCCCTCCACATTTTTTAATGGGACAGCCCTAAGGTGGTGCTCATCAGTATCAAATATATTTTAAAAAATGTATACACAAAAAAAAAATCCACCCTTTATTACAATTTTACATCTAGTTCCGTAACTGGCTGGAAACCTGTGTTACTCTTATTTTAATCTGGTGCAAATGTGTTCATTAAAACTAACTGAGACAGAGCAGGAATCACGTATAATCATCACAAGGTGCTGACGTATCTGCTCACATTACCTTAGACGTGACTCCTGGGCTGGAGGCACCTGGGGGGTTGGGGGGTCTGTGAGGTAAGAGGTCTAATCTGGGAGGCACAGGGGGAAGAGCAGACTGAGGAGCCATAGACATGGGTGATGGGGGTCGCTCCACCTGGATAACACACAAAATGAGCAACTTCTGGATGAGCAACTTCCCATCCAAGTGACGCATCATATTTTTTTATTTTTTAAGTGGTCAGGTTCAAAGTGAATACTACCATGTCCCGAGTCATTACAGCTATTCTGCTTTGTGCACACCTGATCCCGTCAGATCGCAGAAGTGACGCAGAGTGGACCCTGATAAGTACTTTGTTGTGAGACCACTTTGGAACACCAGGGGCCGCGTGAGTTTCTCCATGTATAACTGGAGTTACATCAGGAAGGGCATCCGGTGAAAACTTGTGGCAAATCCCAACGGGAATCTGTACCGTATCCTCTGTGGCAACCCTGAACAACCAGGGAGAGCCGATAGGACAAAGAACAGCTACCATGTACTGAGTCACCACATCCAGGAAACCGTAACACAGCCACCATGAGAAGTATCCAGCAACCTGATCGGCAACATAAAGACACGTCAAGCAATGGATTCAATGAAAAGCAGCGTTTTGAGTTTTGATTTAACATAGTTATGGCCTTCTGGGGAGTAATTTAACTGTTCTTACATATGTTGTTTTTACCCATCTTCTATACGATGATTTTATTTGTTTATGTTGTTTTAAATTGTTCCCCTTTGCCATGTAATGTTATGTCGCTGGAAATCACTTTGTAATGATCGCTTGAAATGTGCTATACTAAATATGTATTATTGTTAATAGTGTCGATGCATTTCTGGGTGTTTCCCTACTGAAGCGTCGCCTCAGTAGGAGGGCATCCTGTCCTATTATTAACGTACACGACTGCTGTTCTGCAGCAATAAACATTTTCTGTTAATACAGCATTTATCTCCTGTCCGTTCCAGCAGCCGTTTATGATGAGCTCTCAGCTCTTATCAGTCTACAAATAATATTTTTTTAAAAAAAGTTCATTAGCACAATAAACATCTCTAGTGTAATAACAGTGCACAATGTTCTGCTGCATTCAAGATGACGCAATGCCAAAAAAATTGCTAAAATTACGACGCTTTTTGCGTTTACTGAACATTGTAGTAAAGAAGCCAACCTGACAGCAACACTTGCAGTGAAGTTTTGAAGTATCTGAATAGGTCAATATTTTACACCATACATATCATTTTTGCATATAAATGTTCTTTTCAAATAATTAGTTTACAGCATAAACACACCATTTACGGTTAATGCTAAATATAACAATACAACCAAGCTGCAGCTGTTTTTGGGAATAACTATGAATATTGTGGAAAAACGTCTCGATTCCATCATGTATTGATGGATTTTGAAAAACAGCAGCATTTACTAGTTTACTAGTGGTGTAACAGACCACAGTTGATCCGTGATCTGTATCGACCGCCCCCGATGGTTCGGGACACATATGAACCGCGGATTAATTGAAAAATTTCCATAATCGTGTGAAATACTGATTTATTGTCATGGTGAAGTGTTTATAAAGTAATAATTGCGTAAATCTCGATGCAGAGTTGCAATGGAAATCAAAGCAGATGTGTGTTCACGTGAGCGGAGCACGTTAAAAGTAGACGGCCTCCGCCGCCTTGCGCTCAGCTCGAGGCAGCCTGGTGCAGGCTCGACGCCTGTCAGGATCCAAGCACAGAAATAATGACTTGAGGAAGGAATGTGCGCCGCGTTTTCCCCATGCTGTCCTGAACTCACTGAGCCAAGCTCACGTTTCTGGGAGCCCACTGAGCTCCAAAAAAAACCCCCAAAAAACTTTTCCTGGCTTCCGCTTGGAAAGCAAAGTTATATTTGTTTCCCCCCCACCCCTTTTTTTTTTTTGCTGATCCAAAAAATTATCCGATCCATGACTAAAAAGTGTGATCCGATCCGAACTGTAAGTTTTGTGATTTGTTGCACCCCTAATGTTTACCCTGATCTGCCCAATTTTTTCACTGTTTCAAAATCCTTTGTTCAGTAAGGTGGTCCTTCAGGGAATCACACGATTGGTGACGATCAAAATGATCTAGACAGCTGAATGATCAAACGCTCCATATACCACAACAGACCAATAGTTATCAGTAGCTGCACAATTTCTTTTACATTATTTAAATAAAATTCACTGAAAAGACACTGAAATATGAGTAGCTCAGTGCGGCGTAAAACACTTTTCTTAACTTGTTTGCACTGCTGAAGTAATCAAAGCCTCTCCTGCCAAAGATCTGATTTCCCAGAATTTCCGTAAGTGGGAACTGCCAAAATGTTTGCATTATACAAAACCAATTTTATACTGTGAGGTGAAATTTTAATTCTATAACTAGAATTTGCTGCACCATTTAACCAGCAGAATTCTGACACTGTTTGGAGCACTGGCGTTGTTAGAAGTTTTAATATTCTAACACACACACACACATCCTCATGAAATAATTATGAAATACAGATAAGGAGAATTCGGATGAAAAAGAAGTCAACATTCAAAGCCATAGCAGTTGTAGGGAACCACATCAAAGTGCGTATGATCTCACACGTTCGCATACTCTGAAAGCAGCGTGGCGTGCAGAGTTTCTTAGAAGAACATGAACGATTGAGGATAGGAGAATGCCCCTCATATCAAATACAGAGGCAGAAAAAGCTGCGACCGTGGCACAGATGAAAGACTTCAGATATGAGCCGTGAGCCTCAAGCTCATAAAGAGAAAAGAGCACGGCAGGGAGTGTTTTATCTCGTTCCCCCAGAAAAAAAACTAAGAAAACTGAACACAGGACAGTGGTAACCAGTAAAATACATCCAGCAGGTAAAAGTGTGTCAAACCAGCACCTTAAAGGTGTACGGCCGTTTGATTTTTCACAAAACTGACCAAGTTTACTTCGTGTTGAAATCTAGCTATTAAAGTGAACCTTTACGTCTGTGGTATATAACAACATTACAGGTAACTTTATTGCTGGTAAAGTACTTATTGTGGGGGGAATTCCATGGAAAATTTTCAACTTATGAGGAAAAATACAGCACTATGCATATGTTTTAGGCACCCCCTCCTTTAAAAAAAAAAAAAAAATTAAAACAAACAAATGCCCCCAGGCATCATCATCAACAGAAATAAATAAGATATGAGATTATTGCGTTTTCTTTTTCATTAAAATAACCAATCAATTAAGCCCGTATCTCACGGAGCGGCGAATGCTGACGAACGTTACAATTTTTGGGTTTCGTCAGGGTTCGTAAAAGGCTGCAAAACAGTTCGCAAACAGTTTTTGTTGTCGCACAGAAATTTTGAACACGTCCAAAATTTCTTTGCGAATGTATTTTTATTTTTTTTTTGCAAAACAGTTGTAAGCATTTGCAAACGGTTGTAAAACGTGTCGCTCAAGTTATTTTTGGATCGCCACGTAGTGAACACAAGCAAAAGCTGCAGCGGCAGCCAGACAAAGCGATTCTTGCCTCAAGGGCGGCAGCACGCCGGGCAGAAAAATGCCGCTCATGACAGGGGTGAGCCCTGATTTTCACCAACGTTCGTCAGAAAGGTGGCGAATCCAAAAATCGCTACGTCCTTCAGCATTCTCCGCTCCGTGAGATACTAGCTTTACTAATTTACAAACCTCATTTTAAAATGAAGCAAAAACACAAAAATTTGATTTCCTTGTGGCTGTACTGCCTAGTGCTTGACAACACAAAGACAGTTGCTGATGATCAATCAATAATAAAATTATTTTAAAAAAACCCGATTTAACACAGCCTGATTTTCTTATAAATTTGAAGACACCCTCAAACAAATTATGTAATTTTATCACCTAAAAGAAATTAATTATTTTTGAAGGTTTTACATATTTATTCATAAATATGAACTATTTAACAGCTTCTCTTAATTTAAAATTTTAATTTTTTAGACATTTAATATGCCTAAAAATTTTTTGCACAGTATTGTACATCCAATAAAGCCACAATAAAACGTTAATCTCCACACTGACTCATTTGGGCAAACCAAGTAAAAACGTAGTAACTGTAATTAACAATAGGACTGACAACTCCCACAGCAGACCTGTGCCAGTGATTTCTTATCTGTGTCTAGCAGATATCCAGCAAAACGTTCATATGAAATATGTCCAGATTTTATCCGTAGTTCTTCCCAGTGGGATCTCTGTTGGCCAACGTTCATAGTTATGTTCATCACTGTCTTTCTGTTTCCATTTTATGTCTTTTTTGTTTTGGCACTTTCAGTCACAACTAAAGGCCCATCGCGTTTCTTCAACTCAATGAAGCGAGCACTAGCACATGTAGCGAGCACCGCCCGTTGTCTCTTGAACAAGTGTGCCATGGAGTCTTGTTGGAATTTTTACCCACGTGGTTCAAAATTCTAATTTTTTTCCCCCTCAGAAAAGGCTAATTTTGATCATTTTGGCAATATAAGACTGAATCGTTTATTTGAATACTATGGAACAAAATTATAGTTATTGAAAAAAGTTGTAAAAAATTCAAAGGAATTAAATCTCAAAAAGTCCACACTCACGTGAAAGATGAGCATTAATCTTACCTTTGTGCAGGCAAGTTTGCTCATCATGAGCTGTGGGTCTTCAAGTCTGTCATCATCATCGTCATCAAAACAGGGTGAAGGGGCACCGTCGGCACCAAACGTGCCCCTGCAAGAGCCCCCGCTGTTGTCTTTGGGGTCAAATGGATCCACGACAATCGGCTCCGTACCCTTAATCTCACAGCGACAGAACGGACATCCGGTTCCCTGACCCTCCGACTCCTGAAGGACAGACAAAGACAGTTGTAACGGTGAAGATACGAGGTTATCTGCTTTATGGCTGCAGTTCCTGCAAGGAGAATGTTCCAGCGGTCACTGGTTTGAGTTATAACGTTGAATTTTGAGCGACCACCACACACAGAGTTATCCATCCATCCACTGCAGTCAGCCCCTTACCTGCCAGGCAGTGAGGCAGGAGGTACACATGAGGTGACCGCAGGGCTCGATCTTCACATCCTTGTCATTTTCAGCACAGATCTTACAAAGCTGGAATGTGGACCCCATCTCACAGTACAACTCGTATTGTTCCTGAGGAGGAAAATTAACCTTTCAGGGTGCAGAGAACAACACTCAACAACAAACAACGCAGGCCCCCTTTAAGAGGGCCGAGAAGAGCTCACAATCTGAAAACCTACCACTGATGACTGTAGCTCAGCTGGTAGAGCGGCGTGCCCACCAACACCACGTGATGAGCACAAACATTTAACACAAACTGTTGACGGGTATTAGGGGGGGGGGTAACAACGATCTGGATCTGACCTGCGTGACTTTGATGTGGTCTTGAGGTGAAGGCTCGCACAGTCCGGTCAGGTCCGGGTTTTGGGTCCGGCCATCGGGGAATAAATAGCTGAAGATACACGTGGCACACAGAATTATTTAGCAGAGAAATTTAAATCATATGTGGGCATTTTGCTGCTTCATTTAAACGTTATAGGGATTAACTGATGATGCAGTCAATGGGCCAAATCCAGAAATGTGCACTTTGGTTGTTTGCAATAGTATTGGTGTGATAAGCAATTTCCTACCTCCTACCCCTAAAATGGGCAAAATTGGCGATTTTGCAAAAATGACATTTTCTCCTTGAATGATTCCGGCAATATCAGAATCACTAGAATATCTACAAATGGCATGAACATTACTAGTTAAGCATAACTAATCGATATGTTGTATATTTTGACAATGAATATGGGAAACTTGGTGAAAACACAATCAAAACGTAATATTTGTGCAAAAAAAACAAAACAACAAAAATGTATATTTTTTTTCTCTTTTGAGGGCATATTTACTATTTTTCACCGAACAATAGCTAGTACAATGCGGCAGTTAGTTACAAAGATATATCTCTCGAGTTTATAAAAGCTTAAGAACCACCCTGGACAGTCTTTTCCATTGGTACCACGCCCATGTTGTATGAACACAATTAACCACCTCCGTCCCAACCCCCTCGTTTATAAAAAGCTGTGGTCGTAATTACCTCACAGGTTGTGCAAATGACAAATGAAAATGTCATCCCCATAGAGCCAGGAACAATGTAGTACCATCAAACTATAGTTGCAACGGCGGTGCAACCAACTCAATAACTAAGGCCCTTTTTGGATTTGGCCCATTGACTAATGCTGTCTGTGCAGCTAACTGGTTCGCTCCACTCATCTAATGCAGCAACGAGTTTTCATTTCTGCTTTGACGAAGTATATATAGATGCAGCCAATATACTCCATTAACTGAACATTTGCTAGGCGGGTCGCACCTTTTATGACAAACAGGAATAAAGAAATCAATGCTGGGATACAAAGATGAATTTTATGTCAGTAAGGTATTAAACCACCGACTGAGCTGCTCACTGGAAACCAACAGTTCAGGTTATGAAAACAGTGGAATAATTGGGACAAACAGTACGATGTGGCCTGTTTGGATTAAATCTCAAAAGCACATTCTTTCATGAAATGCCAAGCAAAGCTGTGGACTTTACACAGAGATAATATGCTTTGTGGGCCGAAAAGCACAATAAAAAAAGTACACGAGCAAAAGAGATGCCCTACACATGTCGGGAAGCTCGACTTGCAGATAATCTAGTAAAACGGCTTAAGAAGAAGATACAAAACAAGCCACAGAGAGAGAGAGAGAGCTGAAGAAAAAAAAGCAGCCCTGAGATCTAGATCGAAAACCCATAAATAAGGAAAATGAGAGATATAACGACGCCAGACAAAATGCTGATGAACTTACAATCCTTCCCTGAAGCCATCTATGAGGGCCTGGAACAGAGGTTTGTTGTGCGGAATGGTCTGGAGTATGTTTCCATCAGCTGTCACGTAGCCGATGGCCCACTGGCCTAGACGTGTACAACTCAGTCTAAAGATGTAGCTGGAGAGCGAGAGAGAGCAAAAAAACAAACCAAAAAAAAAAAAAACTCATCAAGTGAACTCTATGTCAAGGGGTTACACTGAAAAAAGTGCTGCGGTTTGCAAACTGAACACTGGCTAAAGTTGAAACTGTTTAATGTGGGGAATAACAAATAAAAGAGGAGCGTTCTGATGCTAGGCAGCTAACATTCAGGTTAGCGCGAGTTAAAGAGCAAAATAAAATGTCAGAATAAAATTAAAACATCCTTATATCAGTAGGCGGTGAGGAACAAAGGCCGAGGCGCGCCCACACGACACGTGTCGAACACCAAACCATAGTTACTTTCAGCCGATGAGGTCGGACCACAGGTCTGCCTGGGTGTTTGCCAGTTAGGACCCAGAGCAGGTCCGTGAGGTGCTGAACGCGGCACCAGCACGTGAATCCTAAATCTGACCCGACATGTTTTAGGTTCACAACCGCGTCCGGTTGATGCCATGATGCTGCTTTAGCACCCATCTTCAGAAGGCAGGATGGACTGACTCCCACTGTAGGAGCGACTGTGCATCCAGGGTTCGCTGCGACACCGCCCATATAACCGAAACACGCATCATTTTTCAACGGTCACCGTGTGATGGCGATGCAAAGTCTCAGTGTTTCTCATTAATTACTGGACTGTGGCGGCCCGTCAGTTTCATAATGAGCCGGACATAATTTTACACTTTTCGTAACATAAAAATCTCAAACAGTGCTTCAGCAAAGTGTCTTTTGCTCCCAGTCAGCTGCCTCCACCTCCACCCCTACACACATGCATGTGCACGAGACAACTCGGGCTGAGGCACCAAGACATTTTGAGCATATACACTGGGGTCGGGCAATTAACCGAATTTTATTTTCAATTATGATTCTGGGATCCAATGATTGGTGAAAAAAGACACCAGAGGTAAAAATAAAACCTATTGTGCCGCATTCCATTTTGTCTTGTGTTGTGTTGTAAATCGATCGCACCGCTTTCTTTTCTCCACTCCCTCTCACTCTCGACCAGACGTGGCATTTTTAGTTCGGCACAGGCCAAGACGTCGGGAAGAGAGTCTTCAGTCAGGATGAAATGTAAAAATAATTCAGCTGTTTGCAAACACTTTGATTTTAAGAAGTTAGACGAGAAATAACTATAAATAATGTGCAAGATTTGTTACACTGTGGTGTCTGCACCACAAGGAAATACAGCCAGTTTGTTTAATCATTTGAAACTCAGTCACAAAGTGGTGCATGACCACATACTGTATTTTCCAGACTAAGTCGCGCTTTTTTTTTTTTTGTTACCCGTTTGGCTGGTCCTGTGACTTATATTTCGAAGCGACATGTATGTCAAAAATATAGTGCATTATCATCTGCTGCCACAAGATGGCACTGTCTACATGTATGACAACTGAATGCTGCTCCTGTACACTGAATCGGAATGAGGACATGGGGCTGGGTCTTAGAGCATGAGCCCCTCCTCGAAACTTCATTCGTTTGCACCTTGTGGGACAGTCGCAACCACAACAAAGGAGGACGGCTAGGCTAAGGTAAGGCTAACTATATAATCGGTCATCTTAAAAAGGTTATCTACATTTAGTGAGGTAAACGTACACGCGTTTAGCTCCGCATCGAAGTGGTCCGTGCATCCGGGCACTTCTAATGACGCTTTCATCTGTTCAGTGACGACAAGAAGCAGTTTACTCTGAGTTCTTTGTGCCTCGTACAATAACATTGATTAGCCTGTTAGCTTCTGCTTGCTAATGCGGTGTTTCCGTTATAAAAAATGCGGCAATTAAATTCATTTTGCTTCTTGTTGCATGAAGCAGTAGCACCATGTTTCAAAAATAAATGCGACTTACAGACCGATACGACATCTTTGTTGCTCTTCACGATGCATTTTTTTGACAGATGCAGCTAATACTCCGGTGCAGCATAGAGCTCGGAAAATACGGCAGTATATAAAATGTCACAATACATGGAAATTACAAACAAGCAAAAGGTTAACCTTGTATATTTGAAGCTGGATGCTGCTGTAATTTCTCTACAACTGAAACAGCTGCTGACTGTGAAGGTCATCAAGGTAGGAGTTATCTAGACGCTGAAAGTGCCTGTAAAGCTAATTCAGAGATTTGCTTCAAAACACATTATACACGCCAATATAGAGCTGGAACCGATTTGAATCTCTGCTCCAGAGCAGTAGGTGGCGGTAATGCACCTTTTACGCTGGTTGCCAACCGCTGTCAAACAAGAAGAAGAAGAAGAAGGTTGGTTTTTTTTTTCTCTTTTGTTTCCTTTCAAATGGTATATTGTTGTCTACTATAAAACATTTTTTGTCTAGCTGACTGTATGTTCCATGTTGTTCAATAAAGCTTAAAAAAAAACTAACAAAAATAAACCCTTGCCCCCACACCCTCCCCATGCGATTGGGGCTTGGTTTCAGTGCCTTCAGCTAAAGACCCCCACAGCATCAGACAGCAGAGAGAGGTGGGGAAAAGTGCTCATTTTTACACAATTTATCTACTTAGCGAATTTTTTTTTAATCATTAAAATTCGGCAAGGTGGTTAATAACATGTTGTTCTGTGGTTTGACAATTTCAAAACACAGACTGGGTTTCACTTTACAGGCACTTTAAGTCCTGGTCTCACTTTAATTTAATTAGATATTAACTAGTTAGATATAATTAGCTAATTATCTAGCTAATTAGCTAGATAATTATCTAACGTTCGTTATTACCAGTGGCTCCGTTTTCTCAAAGCCCACTAAAATTAAATGTCCAAATTCAGGGTGCAAAGTTTTCCAATCGGAATGTAGGGAGGATTGATAAATACCACGTCCTCCAACTGTTTTTGGACATTGTACAAGCCAGTGACGACATGCCTTCCTCACCCATTCTATTTTTTATTTTGTAAATAATAAACCAGTTGAACGCAGGTAACCACTTTTGTTTCATTTCTTTGATGGTTCACATTTTCTGCAGCAGGAGGTTGCCCCCCTGGACCCTAGTTTGGTGGCGGCGTTGCCACCGTAATACAGCCGTGCCACATTTGGACTCAATCACTTTAATTGTGATTCACTCCTCCTGTGCATCACTAAGTCAAGTGACCCCGACGTCTCACCTGCCGGGCTTGTGAATGAACTTCTGCAGCCGTGCTTTGACCTCATCATAGGTGAGGAAGGCCATGTAACCCGGGTGAGTAACAGCCAAGCTGTTCCAGTTCCGCAGGAGGGATGACCAAGGCTACACACACAGAGACACACACACACATAGAGGAAAGAGAGTGACTCATATGTTGGTGCAGTAACCGCAGGAGCAGCAGAGTATGGAGCAATATAATGAATCATGGGTGACGTCAAAAACAACTGTTTACTGAACACGAGCAAAACAGTTATTTAAACGTGGTCAAGCCCTCTTTAACACAGAAGTCATTTGAAGCCATAATCAGGAGGCTGAAAGAGGCGAAGCGGCATTTGTTCCCCCCACACTGATTTTAGCTAAATTTACAAGTTACTTATGTTTATTTTCAAATCCACGTCAGGTAGGCCCACTCAGACAACAGATGAGTGCGGCAGTGAGTAGGTGGTTCAGCTGTCAGTCAACAGTGTGAAAGCAAATAGAGTTTAACAGGTGCAATAGCTGCAGGACCACCTATGCAAAAAAAAAACAGCCCTGCTGAAATCACAAGACTGAAGTGATCAGTCTCTGACACTTTACCCTCTTTATTTCTGACCTCAACACAAAGGACTTCCGCAACCGTTCTGGCACAACTGCTTTACATTTTGACAGCTATTTTAGACGTGCCGCCTGGCGTCTCTCGTGCGTAGTTTACAGTAACGCCGCCACAGATTGGCTGGGTAAAACGGTAAAAGGAAGTCGAGCACGTTTTACTGACGTCGTCCCCACGAGTTTTTTTGTTCACTTGCCAACATGCAAAGCTGCTTAATATACATAGTTTTATGAAACTTCAGACTTTATTCACCCTCATCGTTTCAGTGTTGGCCTGACTAAGATTTAGCTTGAAATAAGACATTTTAATAGTCGTAAAAATACAACACATTACTTGTCTAACGTGTATCAACAATTGAGCTTCAAATGGCTGCAGGCTCACTTCCTCTTCTGGCTTTGGGGACGTTTAGAGGAAGGTTTTTTTTTTTGCATGTGGGAGTGTCGTAGGAAATGTCTTATGGTTTTATAATCTGTACACGCATCATTAAGCCCGCCTGCACCCTACACACACAAGATACGGTCACTTCTGCATACAACTTTCAGACTATTCCCATTTTCAAACGTACATCTTAAACTCTGTGAAGGCTCTTTGTGATGTTGAGCTACTTGACAAGTTTAAATAAAAATTAAAAAAAACTCAGTGTTTTGCTTTTGGCAATTTGTTTATCACATTCCTGATTCAAAATGTTTGCTCTCCATGCAGATAACCTCTGCAGATGATGCCTGGTAGTAAACGCTGCACTCCTCCTGCCCTCACATTCCTTTTCTCCTTTTTTTTTATGGCCGTTACAGCTGCACTACTTTTTTTTTTTTACTCTATCCTGAACGCACATTTATCAAGCGAACTTTACTTTTCAAGACGTTTTGCCACTTATGACTAACTTTAACGTTAGCTTATCCCTGCTAATGTTAAAGCGGCAGTGTGTAGGATTTAGTGTCCTCTGGTGGTGAGGCTGCAGATTGCATTATGCCGTAGCTGGTCATGAAGCCGTTTCCCTTGGCGACAGCCTTCTCTTGTCATAAGCAATTACGCATGCTCCTCCATGGTTCTCAGACTTGATAGCCTGCACGAGCAACCAGTAGAGCGTGCAGGGGGGTAACCACTGACACCGCTTCCTTTTTCTTCAGCCTTCCAGCTGTGCAGAAAAATGCAAAAGATGGACTAAATATGTCCTTTTTTGGCTACTGTATCAACATGGCGGCCTCCATGAGAGGGCTCACTGTAAGATGATGAAAACGCATCGATTCGTTGGCGCAGGTAATTACACACTGATGAACAGATGGATATGAATGCTATATTCCATTTCTGTAGCTTTAACCTCAGTGCTGGCGTGACACTTCTACAATAAAACTTGTTTTCTGACTTGTGTGATATTAAAACGCATCTATTTTAAAACACAATCAGAAGAACACGCGTTATCAGTTAGAACTGTCGGCCGCACTGCCAAGTCTATGAAAATAGAAGCAACGGCCATAACTCACAAACGTGCACACCGCAAACTTCTTCAAACTGATTCAACACAAGTACACGATTGAGGAACCTGGAACATTTAAAAAAAAAAAAAAAATCTAATTCTGCTCAGAAGCTGATGTTGCAGCACGTCGTATATAATGGATGCACGGGCAGACGCACGCAAATACGAACAAGCACCCACTTCAATATCCTCCTTTTCCATTTCGTAGCAGCAGGTGATGATGATGATAACACGCAGCGGTGGCCTTGGTGGCCACCAGACCTACGCTTTGAAAATGAAAGAAAGTGACAAGGAAGCTCATTTAAATCTACACGCAACTTAAAAACACCTATGCTGAGAGAGACGGACGGAGAAGGAAGACGCGTCTGCTTCAGCTACTTTCAAACAAAATCCTTCCCACACGTTTGTGTGGACCGACCATTTATTTAAGTTTTAGAATGTAACCCGCTGTTAAACAATTACAAAATAACAGTTTATTTCTCAGATTCTGTACATTTCTGTGCAGAAACGCGCCCGTCTCTCTCCCTCTCACGGACCCGATTCACTGCGTACCGACCTCGACAATATCCCTCATTCCATTTATTTGGCGGGAAAATTCATACAAAATCCTTTCTGCTGGGTTGTGTGGAGTTATGACAGTGTTACTTAACGTTTAGTTACAAATCAGAAAAATAATGGCTTATATTTCTAAAATTTAGTACCATTTCTGTACGCGCTCTCCTTTACGGAGCCCATTCACATTCTTTGGCAGCTAAATTCATAAAAAAGCCTTTCCGCTGGGTTGTGTGAAGGTTTGACCGTGGTAGAGTTTTACCACGTAACCGCTGTGAAACAATCAGAAAATAAGAGTTTACTTCTCTGATTAAAGGCCCTGTCACACAGTGACGTATAACAGAAACTGATGCGTAGCGTCTAAAAAAAAATTGGCAGAGTCCGAAGATGCTGGAACACGGCCAACTTTGCATGGAAATGCTGGAGAGGACACGTACAGCTGTTGTATACATAAGGAATGGAACGGATACAGATCGTATGTCTGGCAGATTTATAGCGTTTGATTCACTTCTATATAAAATAATCAGAGTGTTTGCCCGACGTCTGCCCAGCGTGCAGTATTCAGACTGTCATGTGACGTACCTTCTTCGAGTGTACACAGCTCCGAGAGCTCCTTTTTTTCACACCGCCCGAACGTGAAAGGGGTCCGGCCATGGAG
>OMMV01226092.1:0-10816 GCA_900302635.1 Chatrabus melanurus | reverse complement strand
ACCTGGAATTTTCTTATCAGTACACTGATCACAACAGGTGCCTGCTGCAAGAATGTCACAGCCAATGGTTGGCGGAGTTCCTAAAACGGGGCTTTTCACATCAATCATTTAATCCCGTTTACATTCATCAAACCTGCTCCAGAGCAGGTGGCACAGCCTCTATACATTAAACAAACCAGCCCTCAAGCAGGTTTGTTGTTACACATTTGTTGCTGTGACAACCAATCCAGCATCGATTTTTAAAGAACCAAAATATCCGGTGTCACGCCACAACATCAACAGTAATATCCGGCTAACACCTAATCAATGTACAGAAAAATAGGGCCTGAATGTGAATGTAGCATTTGATTGGCTTTTCTTTGTCTGATTCAGGTGGATTCACATTATTGCCCAAGCTGCTTGGAGAACATGCCATCTGCCGAAGCGAAGCTCAAAAAGAACAGGTGACCAGCAGACAACACTGAACTTTTACCTAATTTGAAAAAAGGACGAATGACAAGTCATCACACACTTTCATCTTTATTTTGATTAAATGCATGCAGTTACTGTGATGTAATCACACAGAACATATGATGAAGGTAGTGGTTATCTTGTCTTCACACAGAGCTGGTTTAGTAACGTTCTTCAGTCTCCACATGCTCCTGTTGTTCGATGAGGTCAATCATTTCATGACGGCACAGAAGGTGTCATTAGACCACTGCTGCCATAAACCCGCTGTTTGTTTTCTGCAACCCACAATCTTTGACGGCACTGGTTCAGAAATGCAGTTCAGCTGTCGAAGTCTGTTTTGTTCGACATCTCCAACAAACGCCCTCACTCCACTCAGTAGACCTTTCCTTTTATTCTGACTGAGAAAACGTGATCTTGACTTGAAGATGCTTTTGTGTGCTGTTCTGAAAACAGGAACGACAATAATACTATTATCACTGTGCTGAAGCATATTCATTGCAGCTTTGTGTACACTTTGTTATACGTAGGATGCAGTATTTCAAACCTCTATATTGATTTCAAAGTGACAACCTGAACTTGCATCCCCCACATTGTTTCCCACTGGATTTTGTGAGGCTATGGTGGGGAAACCTTTGACTCTTTAGGGTCTTAGTTTAAATTTGTAGTAATTTAAAGCTACAGAGTGTCAGATTTAGGGATATTTATTAGCAGAAATGGAATATCGTGTTCATAACCATCTGTTTATTGGTGTATAACGCATATGTACTGAACAAATACAGCGATTGCATGTGCAGAATGTTTTTCTGTGTGTTGAACTCACTTTGTAAGTCAGCGCTTCCCCGAGCAACTTCAGCAAAGGATCACATGTTGGTATTTCAGCCCATGTACACAGCGCGGGCTCTGCTGTTTGGGAACACTATGGTTCCTCATTTAATAATTGTGACGATGGCCAAAGACAAGTGGATCGAACGAAAGCTGTATGCCAGCATCGTTCATCTTCGGCCGTGTATGGAGCTAGTTGTATGTTGAACATTTCCCAAAATGAATGTCGTTGGTGCAAGAAAAAGGCGAGCGCAGTGCAAACTGAAATCACAAAAAAACCCCAACAAACAAAAAAGCAGTTTAATGTTGTTTCTTGTTTCCCCCATACCAAAAACACACCAAGCCGTGAACTCAAACCCACGGTACGCACCAAACTATGATTTTTGTGTGCTGTGACACAGCTAGTTTTCATCATAAGCTTAGAATAGCAAGTTCTTTCGGCTTCTCCCAATTTTAACTTTGGGTCGCCACAGCAGATCCTTTTATATCTACATGGGAGTGGGCCCCCTTGTGGTGGCCGCCATGTTGCACCACCATGTTGATACAGTCGCTTAAATGGGACACACAAATCTGTTTTTTGCGTTTTGCGGCATGGCTGGAAGACTGAAGAAAAGAGAAGAGGACTCAGCGGTTGCTCCCCAATACACTGTCTACTGGTTACTAGTAGGGGTGGGCGATATGGGCAAAAAATAATATCACGATATTTTTTTGGGGGATTTTGACGATAACTATAATGGGTCGATATCCTTTAAAAATGTGATTTTAAATTGCCTGTTATAACTGCCTGAGTTAATCAGGGATCGATATTAACGATTGTCAGGGACAAGTTACTCTATTACGTTGTCAGAGTCGGCGAAGTCCAAAGTTTCCGTGGTTACAGGGCTTCACGGAACTGATCATACGGAGACTTCCACACACTAATTTGCCCGGTGTCGCAGGTTAATTTTCAGGCCCATTTCGAAAGAAATCTAGTCAAAAATCAACATATTTCAGTGATTTTCCTGGGGCTGCAGAGGTGTTTTTTGATTGATCAATTAAGGATAAATGAAATCCGATTCACTAAATCCTTGCGTTTCCTCTCGTTTCGTTTGCTCGCTGAGCTGGAAGGCAGCGCTCATCTGCATTCAGCACAGAGTGCTGCCGTTAGCGTCCACCAGCCGCCGTTAGCGTCTGCTACCCGAGGTTACTGTTGCAATCATCCACGCTGACTGATGTTTGGGTGCTGCGTCGCCCTGCCTGGTCAGAATCACTGGGCAGTGTCAAACCCCTCTCCCGCAAGTTGCCACATTTGTAAAGGTCCCGCTTGTTCTAATGGAGCCCATGTGGCTGAGTTTATTGTAACCATTATTATTGCCCGAATTCCTTTTCTGAGTCCAATTTGGTTTGAAATTTACCCCAAACCCTGATTTAAAACCTTGTGGTCGATGGTAGATATGAGTATTTTTGCGTGTTTAAGTCATTGATCTCCTCCCCCCCCCCCCAATTCATTTTCCTGAATATCTTTTCGCTTTAGGTGTGCCAACTGTTTCGACTGCCCATGTTGTATGCACACCCTGTCCACTCGTGCCACCAACATCCCAGCACCTCTGCCTGATGATCCAACTAAGACAACCATGAAGAAGGCTTACTACCTGGCCTGTGGCTTCTGTCGCTGGACCTCCAGGGATGTAGGAATGGCTGACAAATCTGTTGGTGGGTCTTGTGACGGCACCAGACAGATATAATGCAGAACACTTTGGGTTTTTATTAATGACAGACTTTAATGGCTTCACAGTGCCAAATCAGTGCTCCAAAGTCTTGTAAATCTGCAAATATTAATTTTGCAATGGAATGTATTTTTTTTTTTTTTCCCCCCATCTCTTGCCTTTCAACTGTGATGTTTTATTTTGTTCACGACAGCTAGTGGTGGATGGCAGGAGCCAGAGAATCCTCATATTCAGCGGGTATGTTTGCCCTTGGGCTGTTTAAATTCTTTTAACGGATCACAAGTTTCCTGATCACACATTACTGTTGTCTGAATTGATATGTCTGAATAAATGGACTGTGTGCTTAAGTATTTGTTTGAACAAGTTGTCTAAATTTTATGATTTATTTGTACTCATCAGTGTAGTATTAGCTGGGAGCTAAATGCACATTTCCTTGTTGCAGTTACTTTCAACTTTTTTTTATTTTGTTTTTTAATTTCTTCCCAGATTACTGTGCTGGTGTGCATTACTTATAAGCGCATCACTCATAAGCCGTATGTGCTTGAATCTCCCCCACTGCAGATCAACAAGCTGATTGAATATTACCAGCAGCTCGCCCACCGAGAGAAGCAGGAGAGAGACAGGAAGAAGCTGGCGAGGAGAAGACAATGCATGCCTCTGGCATTCTCGGTACTCTGCTCCCACTGACTTTAACACTTGCATTCATCCATTTTCTAAACCCGCTTATTCCAGGGCTCACGGGAGGGCTGGCGTCTGTCCCAGCGATCACTGGATGAGAGTCAGCTTTTTGAAAATTCCAGACTTTCCTCTGAGCTCTTTTAAAATGTCAAACAGTTGTTGTCTGTGTGCGAGTTGAAGATTTAAAAAAAAAAAATGTGCATGTACGCTTGATTTAACACTAAATGCAATGTAAATGTTACTTGCTCTGAAATGGTACGAACAGCAATGATTTAAGTGAGAGGCAGAAGGTTCCCGGTTTGAGGCCACCCCTGCCCATTCTCCATGTAATGTGGAGTTGCCTCAGGAAGGGCATCCGGCGTAAAACTTGTGCCAAATCAACATGCAGATCCCTATCGGATATGCTGTGGCGACCCAGAGTTGAAATTGGGAGAAGGCGAAAGAACACAAAAACAACAATGATTTAAGTGAACCATTTCAGATCAGCAGTGCCTACAAGGGAAATCTGCTAAGCATTTTCAATTTGACTGAGATAAGTTGTTGTTAGACTCAAAATTTAAAGAAAAATCCCCACAAACTAAACTAGAAGTAGACTTGTAATGTTTCCTCACTGTGCGTCTTTGGACCATCTGCTCTGCTTATGGCACATGGACAGAGCGCACTGCGAACAGGCTGCACACCCCTGCATGCTGATTTAAAAACATAACGCCACATCGTCTGTGGGATGGGACACATTTGTTTTGTGCTTTTATGAGAGGTGTTCGGATCACCTGCTTTGGCACGCTGAGGGCGCGTTGCTGCAAGAAGCGTGCACCTCTGTGCACAGCCCAAAACCAAACAAAAAATACAAGGCACTCATAGAGCCCATACCTCCGCCAAGGCCACATATTCCCCACTGCTGAAATACCCACTTTCATTTAGCATCAAGCATCAAAAATTATTTCCTAGAACATTATTCATCTGCTCACAAAATGTTATCAAAGTTCTTTATTAATAAATTTTTCAATTAAATGTTCCTGGATGCTTAAAATGTCTTCTGGATCCAAAATATGTTCCAGATCAAATTCAAAATAAAATCCATCATTTTATAGGACATTATCCAGCTGCTCACTAAATTTCATCAACATCCTCTAACAACATTTTGAGTTAAATGTTGCTTCTGTTGCTCAGTTCCAGAATCTATTCCGGATCACCTCCATATTTGAATCACTTGTTTCCTGGAACATTATCTATCTGCTCACCAAATTTAATTGAAATCTGTTCAGTACTTTTTGAGTTATCCTGCTAATGGACAAACAGACAAATGCCAATGAAAACATTACCTCCTTGGCGGAATTTTAAAAAAAAAGAAAAAAGTCAAGCAGACAGGTAGTTGGATGATAGAAATGAACCGTAGAGACAAATCCTTTCTTTTCAGCCTAGCAATTTTTATTTATTTATTTATTTATTTATTTTATTTTTTTTTAAATTTATTTATTTTTTAAGATGGCTAGATAAATTTTATTGTCTGTCCCAAAGGTGACAGAAATTCTTCTTTGACATGGCTCAAACAATAAATACAATACAACTTGCATTAAAACACACTTGAAGCACATTTAAACACAAATAAAGGCATTAAAAGGGATCTGTTAAAAGCAACGACTGATTTTCTTCCTTTTTTGAGGAGTGATGGTAGCGTGTCAGGCCTGTTTAATGAGTAGCCCCTCACATCTCTGTCATTTATACAGAGCTTTTTTATCCCGTGTGAATTGGCCATAAATATTAGACGTCCTGTGTTAAAATTACATTACTCCACCCTCCCCATATAAAATTAATCCCCATTAGACAGTCTGATTCTATTGATTTTTTATTTTTTAAAACAACCCCAAATCAGAAAAAAATTGGGACGTTATGGAAAATGCAAACAAAAAAGCAAGCCCACCAGTAATTCTTACATTTACTTAGACTTTTGTTTCATTGCAGACAGTATGAACCCAAGATATTTCCTGTTTTGTGTGACCAACTTCATTTAATTCATAATCTATTCCTGCATTTATGGACTGCAACAAACTCTAAAAAATGTTGGGACGGGGCAATTTAGGGCTAGTATGGGGTTAAAAGAAATTAAATGGTGATGTTATTTCAAACAGGTGATGTCAACAGATGACTGTAATTATGATTTGGTAATTACTTTGCGAAACTAAGCACTACAATATGGAGTTACATTCACAAATGTCACTTAAAAGTTTACTGTGCAAAAAAGAAGCTTTATATTAACCTTGTCCAGAAGTGGCGTTGACTTCTCTGGGCTTGGAGGCATCTGGGTTGGACCATCACACATTGGAAAATGTGTATTGCTGTCAGACAAATCAGTATTCCAGATCTTTTTTGGAAGAAATGGACGCCATGTGCTCCGGACCAAGCACAAAAAGGACCATCCAGACTGTTATCAGCAACAAGGCCAAAAGCCAGGGTCTGTCATGGTATGGGGTTGTGTCAGTGCCCTTGGCAAAAAGTATTTTACACTTCTGTGATGGCAGCATTAATGCAGAAAAGTACATTGAGATTTTAGACCAAGATATGCTGCCTTCAAGACAGCATTTTTTCCAGGGACGTCCATGCATTTTTCAACAAGAAAATGCAACACCACATTCTGCACACATTACAAAGACATGGCTGCGGAAGAAGAGGATACAGATACTGGACTAGCCTGCCTGCAGTCCTGACCTGTCCCCAATAGAGAATGTGTGGAGAATCTTGCGAGGAAAAATGTAACTGTTACAAACCTGTACTGTTGCACACCTTTAGCAGTGTTTGCAGGAAGAATGGGACAAAATAACACCTGAAATGCTTCATTGCTTAGTATTCTCAATGGCAACATGTCTTTCAGGTGTTGTGAGAAGGAATGGAAACATTACAATGTGGTAAATGCTGTAGCGTCCCAACTTTTTTGGAATGTGTTGCAGGCCTTAAATGCAGGAACGGATGTATATTAACAAATGAAATAAAGTTGATGATAAAAAATATGAAATATCTTGGCTTCATACTGCCTGCAATGAAATACAAGTCGACGTACATGTAAGAATCACTGCAGGTTTTTTAAATTTATTTATTTATTTATTTTTAATTTGCATTTTCCATGCTGTCCCAACATTTTCTGATTTGGGGTTGTAAATGCAAACTTAAAAAAACCCCCTCAACTTTCTATTAAATTTTTAGTTTTTGTACATGCTGACACTATTATTGATGTGAATGTTTCTTTGTGTATGTTTGCGTGACTGCTTATTTGTGTTGTCTGATTTGTAACTCAAATTGTTGCTCAGCATTTTTTTTCTAAAGCGCTATATAATTATTCTTCTAAACACAGCGTCTGATGTGTTGCTGTCACTGGTGCATTTCTGTTGCTGTTGCATGTTACCACTTACACTTAATGTTTGCTTAATCACTTTGGTTTCACCTGGTTCTTTATTCTCTCTTTTTCTTTGCTTGTGCACTCTGATATTTTGGTTTCACGCCCAGCAACACACTATTCATGTGGTGGTGAGTTGTATTTTTCACAACTTGGGTAGTTGCATCTCTGAACCTCTGCTGTTTTTGAATCTGTTTTTGACGTGTCACAGAGTGACCTCACAGATCACATGAATGCCTCTAAATGACGCTAAGGCCAACACAGTGGGAGCCTTTATGCTTGCTATGGGAGAGAATAAATTCAGCACTTTGTTGAAGTCTAAGAAGATCAAAATATTTCTGAAACAAATTTTGTCCTGGATCCTCAGTTGGTCAGAGTTTGTTCTGGGCAGAAAGTCTCCCATTTTTGTCTCTTACCATAAGACAAATTAAATTGCTTTTGGCTTATTTTGTGGTTTATTTAAATGACAAAAATTATTATTATTTTTTTTTAAATTTCAGAAATGTTAGAACTTAGCATTTGTGCTTTAGACTTGGTGTTAGTCATCTGTAGAAAATGATTTGTAGGTTAAGTAAAGTCATAAATTGTATTCACTTCTTAAATTTCAAAAGACCTGACTGTGTTTTGTAACTGACTTAGGAGAAGTACGGCCTTGGAACCAGACTGCAGAGGCAGCGGCCTGGAGCTCCATTATCAACTCTCGCTGGTCTTTCGTGAGTGTGTTGTAAATTTGTGATTTTTGCCTACTTATATTAAACTGTTCTTTCCCTGTTAAATTTGCTATCATTTTTTTTTTTTAGTACATTTATGGGTTCATAAATGCAAATAAGACATACTTTGATTTAATTGACTTCCTACTTTCAAGCAGCAAGTGATTTTAATTTTTAATTATAAAGTGCGCTATGAAAGTCAATTGGCAGAAGCTTGAAACTGCTTTGAGACATGCAAACACTCCATCACAGCATGTTTGTCTTACGTAATGCAATTTTGTGAAAGGAACCGTTTTTAAACTCTGTCGTGCGTTCAAGGGCACCAACCCAACCTCTGGGAGTTAATAATTGGCTGCAAACCTGCCTGTTATTGACAAAGTGTGCTGCCAAATAATTATATCCAGTAGATAAATGGAGAGCAGACAATGACTTCATGAAAACAGTGAGTTTGGCCACCTCTTCGTTTAATAGGTTCTTCTTCATTAGCTGAGTCATGTCTCAGATGTTGGCGTGTCCTTGAAGTCTAAAAAAAACAGAGTTCAAAATAGTTTCAGTTCACGGCGGTATTCTTTCAGCTGGAGCACAGCTTTGACAAAAAGTGGAGCGCTCCACCTGGTCGCTGTTGCAGATTAACGAAGCTTCACATCTCTGCAAATTGCTTTTGTAACATCCTGAGAAAATTAAAATGATGGTGACCTCGCAAAGTACATAAATGATCTGAAACCCAACTCTTAATGTGCGAAATAGGGCTGCAGCTAATAGTTACGTTTGTAATTGATTGATCTGTTGATGTAATTTTTTTTTTTTAATTAGTGTTTATTTTCAGATTAGTTGATTATCCTTTGGTTAATTTACCAGTAAATTATAACCATAAATTCTACCAATAACTTTCAACCTTGCATTCAAATGATTTGAAATAAATATTTATTTCAGGGGTTTTTTGTATAAAGGGCATGAAGTGCCAAAAAATTAAAAATACACAAAAAGAAAAGAAAATCCTAACATATTTCATAGGGATGCAATTAACAATTATTTTCATTATCAGTTAATCTGTTGATTATTTTCTGGATTAATCCATTAGTTGTTTGGTCCATAGAATGTGAAAAATATCAATCAGTGTTTGTCAAAGCCCAAGATGACATCCACAAAAGTCTTGTTTTGTCCACAACCCAAAGATATTCATTCATTACTTTCAGAGAGGAGTAAAGAAACCAGAAAATATTTACATTAAAGAAGCTGAAATAAGAGAATTTGGGCATTAAAAAGAAAGAAGACAAACAATTGATTACCAAAGTAGTTGTGGGTTAATTTAATAATTGATTAATTGTCGCAGATCGAGCACTAAAACATGAAAGACCACCTCTCTTTGTGTTTGTGCTTTGCAGTGCTGTGCTCATTCAGTTTACGTTGTATACTATTTATGAGGGATGTGATAGCTTGTTGATTGCAGTGTGTGTGTGTGTCACTTCATCAGCCTTAAAGAGGGTGAGGACCAAAAGGAAATTACCATCGAGCCTGCCCAGGCCCTCGACGAGTTGGAGCCTTTACCTGAAGATTTTTATACCAGACCCATCAGTTTACCGGAGGGTAAAAGCTTGTGCAGAATTATTATTATTATTATTTTTATTTTTTTTCCCTTGGAGTTTGAAAGTTGACTTGTCATGCTTCTAGTGACCACACTATGCCAGCGGCTTCTGCAGCCTGACTTCCAGCCTGCGGGGGCTTCTCAGCTCCACCCCAGACACAAACATCTTCTGATGAAGCGCTCACTGCGCTGTCGGGTCAGCACCACTTCAGAACACGCCTCTCATTGAAGGTTTATGTTTGTCATAGATCACATTTATGTCAAAATAGTGTTTTATTTATCCTGTTTCAGAAATGTGAGCACAACCTGAGCAAGCCAGAATTCAACCCTACTTCAATCAAGTTCAAAATTCAGCTTGTGGCTGTGTGAGTATCGTCATCAGCTTGTTTTAATGCAAGATTAGATCAGTCATTAAGAAATACAAATAATATTGCACTGTATGGTAAATATGCCTGGAGTCGGCAGTTCTCAAAATCCCGGTGAGTGTGCAAGAAGGAGAATAGTGAGGGAAGCCACCAGGACACCCATGATGACTCTGAAGGAGATGCAGGCTCCTGTGGCTGTGATCGGAGAAACTTGGGAATGTGCAACTTTTATCGGTTGCATCACCAGTTAACAATCTGCTCAAGAAAGCTTCATGGTGACGTAGAACCGAGAAGGATTTTCTTAAAAAGAAGACGAGAAGTTTCAGCTGCAGTTTGCCAGAAGGCAAATGGAACACTAAAGCCTAGATTTCACCTGTTTTCTTGTATGAAAATCTTTCTCCACAATGAGTGGAGTGAATGAAGTCCAAGAAATGTTCACGTATCTGTCCCTGGACTTGAAAACTGGCTATAAAAGTATTGATTTTTATTAACAATAATGACACGTATTTGTCCAGTTATTTGTGGCCTCTGAAAATGCAACGGTAGTGTGCGTAATCATGGCTGTAATTTATACACGGTTAATGCAATGTTTTTGTTGAACCATTTGAATTAAAGCTAAAAAATCGACACAAGCAAATCTTGATTGTTTAATTTCACCTCCATTGGGGTGGTGTACTGAGGCAAAATTACAAACGCTGTATTTGATGAATTTGTGGAGAGTCGTAGACTTTATCGTAGTTCTTATTTTAGCTGTTAATGAAAGTTTCTGTTCAGCCATTATTAAGTACAGTTTCAAATACTATCAGGGTTCTTGATTTTTCTGGGTGTGTTGATCGGTTTGCCGCCTGTCCATCCCACAGGAGTTACATCCCTGAAGTGAGAATCATGTCCATTCCAAATCTTCGCTACATGAAGGTCAGTGTGAGCAAAGTGTGTCGAATATATAACTTACACATATATTCCTTAAGGCGCTTGTTTAAAACGAAGCAAACCACGGGGCTCTACGATTCATAACTGGCTGTAAACACCTCACTCACCGCTGTACTCTGTATTCTCTGGTCAGTTGGTCATCACTATCCATACGTAGACATTTGCATTGGTACAACTTCGTT
>OMMV01226089.1:0-19108 GCA_900302635.1 Chatrabus melanurus | reverse complement strand
AGTTTTCGAGATATCCTGTTAACAGACAGACAAACAGGATCTCAGATCCGGAATATAATCCGGATCACCTCCAAAATTTAATGGGTTCTTTCTGCAGTCAATATCCCCTTTCCCACCAAATTTCATCAAAATCGGTCCATTAGTTTTCGAGATAGCCTGTTAACAGACAGACAGACAGGATCTCAGATCCGGAATATAAACCGGATCACCTCCAAAATTTAATGGGTTCTTTCTGCAGCCAATATCCCCTTTCCCACCAAATTTCATCAAAATCGGTTCATTAGTTTTCGAGATATCCTGTTAACAGACAGACAAACAGGATCTCAGATCCGGAATATAATCCGGATCACCTCCAAAATTTAATGGGTTCTTTCTGCAGTCAATATCCCCTTTCCCACCAAATTTCATCAAAATCGGTCCATTAGTTTTCAAGATATCCTGTTAACAGACAGACAAACAGACAGACAGACAAACACACAGAGGTGATTACATAACCCCGCTGTTGGCGGGGTAAATATGAACCCAGTGTGTGCAATGACCCAAAGTGACCTCTGTTTTGTTTTTTTTGTTTGTTTGTTTTTTTTCCTTCAGGTTATATTGTCCCAGGAACTGTCTACATGAGAGTCAAGCACGAGTCTTTGGGACAAAGTTTTACTCAGATGTAAGTCATTGTTATGCAATAACCATTACACTTTTTCGTTAATGAATAGAAGCAATACAGTCCAAATATGCCTTTTGCTTTTGGGGTTCCGCCTGCAGTTTATCTATTATATTTACAGTCTGACTCCTGTACCCTGTAAAATGCAACGAGTGAATAGATAAATGAGTCCATCCCAGCCAGTTTGTTAACACAGTAACTCAAAAACAATAAATGCTCTCATCTTGTAACTCACCAAATTAAAAGGGCACATATTGAGGAGAAACTGTTTAAACTTTAGATAACTTTGATGCACCAGTAGAAATAGCAGCTTTGTTTTGCTTATGTAATATACCATATAACTGTCTGCCACCTGCTGGACATGTCTGGGATTGTTTCAGGAAATAATCATATCACATGCCTGATGGAAATTAGGAGCAGGTGCAGTTGAAGTTACATGTTTCTTGAAATGAGCTTGTTTGTCATTTCCTTTTACTGTATTTGCAAAGCTTAGGTCTGGTGGTCACCAAGGCCACCGCTGTTTGTTTATATTGTAAACTGTTAAAATTAATGGCGGCAGTCAGAAGACAAATATGCATTATTCCTTGGAGAAGAGAGCAGATACATTATTTTTTTGCCTTGCAAACTTTTATGAATATGCTTTGGATTGTCATTTGATGTGCCACCATCTGTGCTTCCACACATGGGATTATTCTGTTCAGCAATCCAGTATCTGCAGAGCAGCCATTCATGCTGGAGTGATCCAGAACGAGTCAGGAGGTTACCTTGATGTGATGCCAGTGGACAAAAGGAGACAGTACAGTGGAAGTTACCAGAATAGCATCACGTCTGAGAGGTATGGGGAAAGAACCCCAGGATATAGCTTTGTCCTCCAAAATCAAACACATACCTATACCAAGGTCCCAAAAATATTCCACTTCTTCCACAATATCTTAGGAAACACACACACACACACACACACGTATATATATTCATTTGTTAATATACATCCATTCCTGCATTTCCAGCCTGCAACACATTCCAAAAAAAGTTGGTATGGGGCAATTTAGGGCTAATAATTAGGTAAATAAATAAATGAATAATGATGTTATTTGTGATGTCAACAGGTGATTATAATCATGATTTGGTACAAAAGTAGCATCCATGAAAGGCTGAGTCTTTGAGGAGCAAAGATGGGCAGATGGTCTCCAGTTTCTCAACAAAAATTCATAATAACATTATTGAAATATTTAAAAACAATGTTCCTCAAAGAAAGATAGGAAGGGATTTGCATATTTCTCCATCTACAGTGCATAATATCATTAAATGATTCAAGGAATCTGGAGGAATTTCAGTGCATAAAGGGCAAGGGCGCAAGCCGAAGCTGAACACCTGTAATCTCCGATCCCTCAGACGGCACTGCATCAAGAACCGTCATTTCATCAATAGTTGATATAACCACATGGGCAAGGGATTACTTTGGGAAAAATGCAACAATGATGACCCCCGTACCATTGCATACCTTAAGATGTGTTTGCAACACGGGACATCCAGGGAGTTTTTCCTTACCACTGTTGCCATTGTGCTTGCTCAAGGGGTAGGTAAGGTTAGACCTTACCCTTGTGAAGCGCCTTGGGGCGACTATGTTGTGATTTGGTGCTATATAAATAAATTGAATTGAATTGACAAAATAACACCTGAAATGCTTCATCGCTTGATATCCTCAATGCCAAAATGTCTTTTAAGTGTTGTGAGAAGGAATGGCAACATTACAAAGCATCCCAAGTTTTTTGGAATGTGTTGCAGGCCTGAAATGCAGGAATGGATGTATATTAACAAATGAAATGAAGCTGACTACACAAAAATGAAATATCTTGGGTTAATACTGTCTGCAATGAAATAAAATTCAAAGTAAATGTAAGAATCGCTCTATTTCAAAATAATATCAAAAAATCCAGATATGCAAAGTGAAAATTGCTAAATCAAACTGCTGTCAAAATAAAAGCATCGTACTAAAGTTTCTTGCTAAATTGCTAAATCACATAGCAACACAAAATATATGAAAATTCGCTTTGTAGTGCAACAATGAGTCATGCTGTGCTTACACACACGCACGCACACACACACACACACATATATATATATATATATATATATATATGAAATGTCAAAAGAAAAGCATGGTACTAAATTTTCTGTGACATACAAGCAGGTTTCTGTTATAGAGTATTATTCAAATAATCTTTATGTCAACTTGTATCTTTGCTGTAAATAAACACATTTTCTGTCCTTGCTCTTAGCTTACCAAACCCAACAAGAGGAAATGCCTTCAGAGTTTTTGCAGTCATCTGAAGAGGAAGAACTCTCACAGAACTCTCTGTAGACCCACTCGTTATCAATGTATAATCATTCACAGAGGAAAAGACTCAGCTGCACACGTCGCCTGTGACAGCAAAACTGCTGCATGGCCAATTTTGGTCATGAGCGAGTCGTGTCCAAAAAGATGGAAGAAAAATATGAGATGAAGGAGTACCTCGGATGTCTTATGTCTTCCCTAATTTTCTACAATTGCTATTATCACATTGAGGCTGATGTGAATCTTCCAGTCACATGACTTATTGTTTTTGCTTGTTTGTTTCATGTTTATCACCACAATTTCACTCTATCATTTCACAGTGATATGTCACGATAATGTGAAATGATGGATTTAGGATGCAGTCTGTATGAACATTTTACCCATAATTAGTCAGACTGTTGATATGAAACTAACAAAATTGTAAAAATAACCTTGATCGGGGTAATAAATGACTAAATGAAACTAGAGGGGTATGCATTGGAACACATATGATCCTGCAGATCAACAATGTTTAAAAAAATCAATTAAAATGTCCCTGGTGCTTTTTTATGTGACTCCACCCCAAATTTTATGATTTAGATTCCACAGGCTATACCTTTTTTTTTTTTTAAGTCTTCTTAAACTCCATTTAACAATTTTAAAGTAATCCTGTTAACGAGGTACCACAAAAGAACAAATGAATATTAGATATTTTTATAATAGTAATATAGCAATAATTAATGCAGTAAAAGCTAAGATTGTATATTTTTGTACAAAATAGTGTAAATAATATTTAACAATTTAAACTACCAAGGATGAATTGCTATCATTGCCTTTTTTATTTACTTTTTAAACACTTTTCCCAATTATAGAAACCCACAAATGAGCAAAAACTATGTCGTTGATGGTAAAACAGCTTCTGCATGCAAAGCATATAGATCACTTACGCTTTTATTTATTTTTGTTTTATAGTCCAACATATTCATATGTAAATATCATGTGTGTAACATATCAGTGTTTTATTGTGAGATACATTTCCCAGCTTTTGTTGATAGACGTATATTAATTGAGCCTGGCTGGCCAGGTATGTGCATGGCAGAGTCATAATTAAACAACGTTAAGATGAAATTCATACCTCTTGAGCTTTGTCATGGTTTTCTTTTACTTTTTTAAAAATAAAATCAATAAGGTTTATTCTCTTCCTTTGGATTAAAGTGTCAAAAATACTCAGCTTTAACAATGTTGTTTCCAGTTCTTGGGGAAATTTGATGAAATTCTGCGAGCACCATGGTAAAAGGTTGAATCTGCTCCTTGGTTTACTTTATATCACTTTCACTTGTTTTCAGTTTTTGTGGCTATATGCTTGAGTGGCCACATTATTTTAACATCAGGCCCTGCAGCGTCCAAATATCCTGAGGAATTTGGGCACTGACATTTCAACAACATCTGAAATGCAAACTCTAAATGTAACTTTCTAGAAAAGCTCTGTGTGTTTTCAGGAATGAGGCTGCTTGTTTCTGGTCCAGGGAGGAGGTTTCGTCTTACAGCATTTAGACCTTTGCATGTTTCAGTTTAAGAGCAAACATATGAACTGCGCTTACATACCTCTGCAAAGGCTTGCAAATTTCCAGGCTTTTCCTCTTTTGCCAGAGCTGTGCTGTCATATTATGAAAGAATTGATTTTTAGCTGCCTTTTTATAATTAATTATGTTTGGGATTTCATGTCAAAGTACCACAGTTATTTGTCATTGCATGTGAAACTAATGGGCCATTCACACTGACGATTAGCCCAGCGTTTGCTGACGGGGAGTGAAAATTTGATTGTTGACCAGCGCTGAGGGCCGCGAGACTCCACAGGAGCTAAGTCAACGTCAGTCGGGCAACGCTGTTGTTCGTCGTGGGCCCAGAAAAATTTTCAACATGCTTAAAATCTTCAACATTCATGCTAAAATGCCGGCAGTACGTCTCCTCTGCTGGTACTCCATTACTGCTCCATTCACCTCCGCCGGCCTCTGCTGGCCAACATCGGAGGATTGACTGGACGCAGCCTGACGTAGTTCAATGCAAATCAGCGGGGCTCAGTGGAGTACTAGCGGACCAGTAACGGCCAGAACGCAGGTGTTGCGCAGGAATGTCATCTCATGGAACGCTCGGACAACTTTTGACAACCCTACACATCATAGCCCTAACTGTGAAGTCTGAAATGTGAAGAAATACAGACCTGGTCAGAATTGTCTGTGGCATCACCACTCACAGCTTCATAGTGGAGTGGAGCAGAGATGGATTTTCATACAACAAAACAGATCAAGTCTAGGCTTGCATCTCCCATGTGCCTTCTGGCAAACTGTAGCTGAAATTTCACATCATCTTTGTAAGAAAATCCTCCTCTGTGCCACTCCACCATGAAGTTGTATAACTGGTCATGCAACAGTTAAAAGTTACACTCTCTACAGTGTAACAACCACAAAGCCACAGACACCTATAACTTCTTCAGAGTTGTCCTGGGTGTCTTGGTGACTTCCCTCACTAGTCTCCTTGAACGGTCACTCGGTTTTTGAGAACTGCCTCCTCCAGACAGATTTACCATACAGCACCATACTGTTTGTATTTCTTCAAGATTGATGTAATGAAGTCCAAGACATATTCAGTGACTTGAAAATGTTCATGTATCCATCCCCTGACTTGTCTAAAGAAAACTGACTGTAAAAGTGATGATTTACTGTAAATTCATCAAAGGGTACCAATAATTGTGTCCAGCATACATTTTATGTCCGTATTTTTTGTTTCACTTCATGAAAGCATTTTGTTTTGTTGTTGTTACCAAATAATTTTGGCCATTTAAAAAAAAATTTGATAATACAAAATTGGTTTGTTTGCATTTATTTCTGACCATATTTTAAAATGTGTACATAAAATATAGGGGTACCAACAATTCTGACCAAGTCTGTATGTACAACTTGTCTTGACGAAGCACCAGTAGTAAATGACGAAATCACAGAGTTACGTCACGTTTATATAGGCTACGTCACCTGACATCTCAAACGTTGAGTCGACGATCAGCTCCCTCAAGCTGCTACTGCTCCACGGAGTGACCTACCAATGCGCCCAACCTCTGCCGGCGAAAGTTAAACTACGTCCTATAGTAAGTCAGTGGGCTGTCGCCAAACGTCGAGCTCCACCAATACAACGTCAGCCTGCGTTTAAGACAGGAAATGTGGACCTCTGGAGTCAGCCTTCTCCATCTTTTCACAGAGATTTTTGAGAATCTGCTACATCAGCCAGCGTCAGCCACTTCACGTCACAGTGCGAATGGGCCATAACCAACTTAAAGAAAATTTTAAGCCTGAAACAGCTTTCTTTAAACCTCTGTGGCATATGTCACAGATGTCCATATTTGACTGTAAGACACACCCACTGAACCAATATGACCTGTGGGACAGATGAAGAGACTCCCCTTCTCAGCAATGAGTCATTTCTTGGAGACATGAAAACATATTTTTTTTGTTTTTGCGGGGGATGATCACCTCAGAATCTATTGGATTTTTTTACAGGCTATAAAATTTAATATCTCTTTGTTCATAGAACAGGCAGCTCTGTGTCACTGGACAAGACACTTCATCTGCATTGTCTCAGTCCACTCAGCTGAAAATGGGTACCAGCTTTAGCTGGGAAAGTGACCTACATTGGACTGGTGTTCTGTCCAGAGAGAGCCGTGGACTTTCATTTGCTTCACGTTATGGAATCCAGGGATAAGCACCGGCCCAACTGGCCTCAGGGCATATTTAGGACTTAATTCTAACTTTTATTTTTTACCAAATTTTGCATAAATTGCTTCATTTTTGTTTGTCATGATTTTTAAAATTAAAAACTTTAATTATAAAGAGGTTGCCCCTTTGCTCTGATTCACCACAGAATGTTATAGATCCACCCTTATCCACACCCAACCCTTTAAGCAAATTTGTAAAAAAAAATTCAATCATTACTTTTTAAGTAATCTTGGTTCAAAACAAAAAAGCCAACAAATAGATGCAAGTGTAAACACAACCTCTTTATCCCTGTGTGTGGTAGCGCAAGCGCATGTATGGGTATTTATTGTTTTCTGCCCACATATGAGAGTTTTGATCCAATTTGTATCCATCTTGGTGAAAGGACTGAGGGTCATGCAAGGATGAAGTGAATTGATTTTGAAAAAAAATGGTCAAAAGTCAAGGTGAAAGGCCAAGGTCAAAATCTAGACACCATACTTATATATACGCAATATTTAGAATGGCGGTTTGTAGGCATTGGTTAAAGATACACTTATGGTTACTATTAAATATGAATATGAAGTTATGTATGACCCTTCAATTGGCCACATGACCTTTGACCTTGAGTGACTTTGAAAGGTGAAACTGAAGTTCATAACTAATCGGTCTCAAAGAAATATGAATTATACATGGTGGAATGGTTGTTTATTGCACAAGGATAAAGTGAAATCTGTGTCAAACCTATAAGATGTGGGTGTTGTTTTCTCTGAGTGTCCCTTCATGTTCCAGCTGTGACTACAGGTTTTGAAAACTGGCAATCCTTCTTAAGATTTCTGAATGAAATCTAGTGATGATTTGGTGAAGTCCACGCTTATGGAGTGGTTTTCAGGATTTCCTACCTGCATTTTGTTCATTTGTAATTAAATTGTTTATGTGATCGCCCCTGTTTGTCTGTTTATGTCCACACTATCTCAAAAGTAGAAGCTGGATTTCAACCAGGTTTTGTGAGCGATGGGCCTTTAGATCAGGGAAAATATTGAGAAGCCTTTTCTCTCTCTACCTTATGACATCACATAGGCCTAACAGAACAAAACATTTGAATTCTAACTGTCCTGCTCTGTCTGTTGTTGGAGGTCTTAATTATGGTGGCCTCTGGAGCAGATGTCTCCGACCCTGCTCCTGGAGAGCACTTGCCCTGCATGTTTTTTAACTCTCCCTCCTTCACTCACAGGTAATTAACTCAGTCAGGTGTGCTCAGCCAATCAAGAGCTGGGAAACACAGACTTAAAAAAATAAAATAAAAATCGAGCGACTAGAGCAGGTAGACGTGCTCTCCAGGAACAGTGTTGGAGACCCCTGCTCTAGACGAAGTGTGTTTAACAAGCAATTCATTCATTCATTCATTTTCTATACCCGCTTACTCCAATTAACGGTCACGGGGGGTGCTGGAGCCTATCCCAGCGGTCATTGGGCGAGAGGCGGGGTACACCCTGGACAGGTCGCCAGTCCATCGCAGGGCCACATGTAGACAGACAAACATATTCACACTCTCACTCACACCTACGGTCAATTTTAGAGTCATTTAGAGAGAAGTGGGAGGAAGCCGGCGTACCCGGAGGACACCCACACAGACACGGGGAGAACATGCAAACTCCACACAGAAAGGAACTGGGCACGGTGGGAATCGAAACCAAGACCTTCTTGCTGTGAGGCAAGAGTGCTAACCACTGAGGCACCGTGCCGCCCACAAACAATTCTATTTTCACAAATTTATCAGTCTAAATGATGACTTATTAAATTACAGCAAAATTATTCTAATACATGAAATGCAATACTGTCTGTCTGTAATATTAGACAAAGGATAAACCGCATGATTAAAGCCATAAGAAAATGAATTTCTTATCAAGCTACAAAAACCGTTCACCGCAAAGTTTGGGTATAAATGAATAAACAGTGAAAATGTAAGCAATTATCTGATCAGCAAATGTGAAGAGCTTCATCTTTTCAGCTTTAATCTCATTCAGTCTACTTTGTTTTTCATGTCTTTCTTTTTAAAACAGCAAATTTTGAGTTCATTCAGAAAAGTTATCTATCATATAAATATTCGGCAAAGCACAAAAACGCGCACCTTACATCAAAGGCATAGCGACACGGCAACTGCCAATCGAACTGAAGGCACCGTGACATATGTTGGTTGTTCACGCGCGAAAAAATAATCCAAGATGGCGGAATACGCTCCGCCACAGCTGTGTTTCTGTATAAATCTAATATGTTTGGCATTTATTCTCTTATATTTTGTAAAGGTTAGCAAGAAATGCTATGTTTTTGTAACCACATAATACCTCTGAGGTGATTTACAAGACATGTTACAAGAAGTTAGCAAGCTAACTAGCGATACAGGAACGTCACTGTGACACATGTACTGAAACAAGTTAAGTGAATTTTGGTTCCATCAAGCAGTCAAGCATGGAGGAAAAGTTCATAGTGACGGTGTCGGGTTTCCCCGTCCTTTATAATCTGACATTAAACACTGTGGACAGTAACGCCAAGTAACCACGAACTGGCTACGCCCAGGAACGCCCATCAAGTGACAAACGGCAACTGCTTATCGCCCTCATTTGTGGCTAATCTGACCGTAGGGTTACGCTGCACTTAACATTAAACATTGCAGATAACATGCAACATAAAATACTTAAATGACGTCAACAGTCTTTAGTACTTTCATTTTAGTGACAGCTGATGGGCAAATTCAAGAAATGTTTTGGAAAACACACTTATATTGTACATATGGACTCCAGATAACATGGTCATGTGGTATGTATTAAGTGTTTTGTGTCAGGACACCCACAGCACCAATGAACTACTGTGTATTCTACACAAATTTTAATGGATTTTCCCCATCGATTCTACTGTTCATGCGTTTAGACAAATAGTATGAGAGCTACTGATGTACTTCAAACATGTTAAGCTTTAAATCTTACAGTTTCATATGGTTACATTTTAAGCGCAGATGCTGTTTTTTAAGACGAGCATTAGTATTAGCATGAGTCACATCCGTGAACCCAGTTATCATCTGAAAAATCATGATCTTTTACACAAGTATTAGCAGTCGATCCACATCACGGGCTGTATGGTTTAGATATGTAGTAAAGTATTAGATAGGAAGAAGCACTTTCTCTATTCTTCAATGCAGGGTCTTATATGCAGCTGCCCCCGTCATGATTGATGATTTGTCCAGCCTCCCGTGCCTAACCAATGCCAATGCTGGAGAACACACAAACTGCAGTGGGGCATGAATGTTGTGTAGAAGTTACAGATCATACATAGGCTCAGATTAGGGATTAGCTGTTGCTTTTTGCCAACTGAATTATCCATGGTTCTTATGCCAGTCAATTGAAGTGGTGAACTCAAAAAGGGCCCAACTTCATTTTTTTTTAAAGAATTTTGTTCTAATTTTCACATGATATAATAATTTGGAAGGAAAACAGTTTTTAACATGATAAAATAATTGCTCTCTTGATTTCTATCAAACTTTCAAGAGGAACTGCCAACAGAAAAATGATGACATCGAAAAATGTGGCCATCCTAAAAATGGAGTTGGGCCCTTATTGAATTCATCAATTCAATTTTAAATCATTCACAATTTAATAAAATCATACTGCCACCTATGAGAAAATCATTAAATATTACTGACCCATATTGCAGTTCTAATGATTTTTTAAAACATTAAAATACATACATTCAGTAAATACATAATAATAAAAATTATTAGATGTCTCATGGCAGATGGACATTATTACCCGAAGAATCGGCTATGCTAGCCGAGTACCGGCAAGTGTTAATTTCTTTTTTGAAGGCTGACACCAAACAAAAAGAAAAAAATCATTATCTGATATTTTACATTATTTGCTATTTGTGGAAATAGTGATAAAATACTTTAATAATTAAAAAATACATTGTGCTCATTTTCCCAATAATTGTATTTTCTTGTGTGAAAACATCTGAAACATTTACACAGCAAGGCACTCTGAAAAAAATCAATTTTAAAGAAATTATGTGGTACTGAAATAAAAATAACATAATGACAGTTGAGACTCCAATGGAAACTTTACTATATCATATTTTGAGCCATGGGTACATACAGTATGTTAACTGGTCTGAGGTCAGGTCTGCTGGTGAAAAACCATCGCAGCACTGTCAAAATTCACAGTGCACTGTTGCAGAGGCGGCCATTGGCTCAGGATCCTTGTGAACTTTTACAGTCATGCAGCCAGCCTGTCAATCATAAACCATTAATTACCAGCCAGTAACACGAAGGACTAACCGGGGATCCAAGTCAGGCTATCAGCAAGACGTGCAGTCGGTAAGAAAGTCATTTATTTAAAAGACTGACACCTAAAAGTAAAAACAGCCAGCAGTAATAAGTAATAAGAAAAGGATTGTTTTGTTTCTGTGAAAAAAGGTTGATTCCAACCACCCAGGCAGACAATGGTCTATCCCCAACACTTGAAAGTAACCATCTATTTGCCACAGCCAGATGTAACCTGGACATCCTCTTGGCCTTTTTCAGACTCTGCGGTCCTCAACACTGCACCTGCGTGCTGGATCATGCCCAGAGAAATGCACCACAAATGGCCAAAATGTCATCGCTGACATGCTCTCACAAGGCAAGTGGTACTTTTATCTGAATCTCCCAAAGTAACCATTCATTTGACAAAAAGTCATTGCAGTGGTACCCAAGGATCCTCCAAATAGACCAAGCACTAAAGACATCCAGTTGTCACCTTAGAGCACTGCTTAGTGTTTACGTTTCCCAACCATACACTAAGACCGCAAGCACCAGGACCCTGTAGACTTGGACCTTCATTATGCTGCAAAGGTATCAGCATCACCAAACACCTCTGTCTAGGGACCTCATGGCTCAATAAGCTCTTCCCAAAACACTATGCAATTTATGGTTCAGAAAAAAAGCATTAGAATTTTTTTTTCAGCACTTTACATTCTTTATTGAATTTACTATTCATGGGGAGAGGTGGACAAGGGGACGCCCATGTTTCACCTGGCTGCTGCAGATAGATGGCTACTTTTGAGAGGTGGGGATGAACCAGATGTCTGCCTGGGTGGTTGCCATCCAGGACCTGGAGCAGTTCCATGGTGTGGTGCATGCGGCAACAGACCTGACCTGAGACTTGATTACTTTATCATATTTTAATATGACTACGGTTGTATAAAGTGAACTTGTCATTTATGCAGTTGCAGAAAATACATTAGTGCTCACCTGTTTTCAATAAAACATAATAGAATTTGGAGTACTTGCAATGGCCAAGAAGTAGTGTTTGGAACTCCAACCCTCCCACCCTGACAAGAGCTCTGGACCCCTTTATGTTTTGAATGGACCACAGTCTAGCCACCTTTAAAAGCATGCTGATCCCTGAGCACTTTAGTAAATCTACACCAGCGCCAAAACCTTCAAATTGTTCAAACCAAACTGAGTCACCCAACTTATGTTCCATATTTTGTACTTACAGTCATAACTGTCACCTCATGATTCTTTAAATAACACTAGTTACAGGTGTAGAACATTTAACTGTCCTAGGAAGTCTTTTCATAGTAAATGAATAAATAGCACGGTTGGTGTTTGTGTAACTCTAACACACTCTTGCGTTGCTCGTTTTAGTGATAAAACCATTTTTGATTGTGTGTGTTGGTCAGTAAAAAACAGAAATGTCAAATGGACGTAGCAATTATGAGGGTTTTTGAGATATGTTTGAAATTTGGACACAGCTGGCCCGGACAGAGACACACCGGTGCGTGTGTGTATTTTTATGTATGACTACACCTCCAACATGTGTGTGTAAGTCTGGCGGTTTCTAAATATGACTTGTGCAATCACTCACATGAGCTGTAGCTGGCTTCGCAGGCGATTCTAAGTCCTGGGCGGGCACGCACCACGCATGTGGGCTAACAATCACTGCGGACAAGAGCGAGGATAGTGTGTGTGAGTGCGTGCGTGTGGTTGGACTTCCTTCTCTCAGCCCTCCAACACTCATAGATTTAGACGTTATTATTTAAACATAGTTAGCAGCTGTGTTTTGGTTGTGAAACATGGTAATCATCTCCCCACTGCCATGTTTCTGTTGGCTAAGGCATAGTTAGAACTGAACTGTTTCAGCGCGCTTTCTCATGACACAACGCACATCTAAAAGTACTCCCAGAAGCGTGTTTGGTTGTCACATTTCAATTATTTTTCCTGTTATCTTCAGATCAATATCAAGAAGACAAAAAAATATAAGTGCATGTGAAAAAGCTAACTTTCTGTAGCTTGTACAGCGAGCTACAAGCTAGCCAATGTAGATTGCAAAGACTACAAGCTCGATGTGGACATCACTGCACAAATTCAAATTGAATCACGGGTCATTGTGAGACTGAGAGACAGAGGACTGAAGGGAAAATATGATCTGTACAGGGAGAGATTGTACAGGGAGAGGAAAATTATATTGCTATAGAAATATAATTTTTCTTATAAGAAAAATGTGTTATTTGGACACATTCTGATCATGTGCAACCAATGTACATATTTAAATCATGTAAAGCCAACAGACCAGTGTATATACACTACACAGCAAAATCACCAGTGTTAAATTAACACTAGAAAGAGTTTCTATGGGTCCACTCTTTTCAGTGTTAAATTAATGCTTTCACAAGTGTTAATTTAACACTGAAAATATCAAATTAGCAGTGTCAGTGTTAAATCAACACTAGAAAAGTGCTAATACTGAAAAGAGTGGACACATATAGACACTTTCTAGTGTTAATTTAACACTGGCAATTTTGCTGTGTATTATTCATGTATGGAGGAACTATAACAGTTTGCTCACTGTCTTCTTCCCTCTTCATTTTCCACCCACTAACTTCCTCTGCCTCCAACATGTCACTTCTAAAGTGAAGTCTGACAGTAAAAACAGTTCATTTGCAGGTAAAAGAAATAAGCGGCACGATTTCACCTCCTAAATATTGCATTATATATGACATGTGAACAGTCACCTCCCTGGACTTTTTTTTTTTTTTTTTGCAGCCTCAAAGGGTTTTGAAACCAGAGCCTCATACAGCGTATGTCGGCTTCACCAGAACTGCACCTCCCACCGAACACACTCACACATACGCACTGAATCCAAACTGAAACTGTGGGTTTGGCTTCTCTCCCTCTTCTCCTGTTTTGTTGGTAACCCACATGCAGACCTTCAGTGCCAGCTGAGTGAGGCAGAGCATCACTGCTTCCCACAGTCCCGCTCTCTTTCTCAAAGATTCACAGACTTTCTTCTTACCTCCTTAATCCCCCATAAAGAATCCCCATCCAAATTTTCCACTTAGGCCAGAAATAGTTGTATGAATTATAGCCGCTCTTGCCTCTGTGCCCTCCTGTCGAGTCCGCACGCCAACGATGAGAATATTTTCACCTTAATATTTATGAAATTTATTCGATTTTTGATAAAAAAAATTTCCCCCACACTGATGAAAGAACATGAGCTGTATGTGAGAACGAGTACAAGAGTGGGAGATAAAATAAATGAAAATACTACTGGGTGTTCTGGGCATGACTGTGTGTGTTGAGTGGGCAAAAAAAAAAAAGATGAGGGACTGGGGACAAGGTAGCTACTGTATGCCCTTCCCACTTGTACTTTACAGTATGTTGACTACATACTATTAAGTCTCATCAAATTATTACTAGAAATACACACATTATGACCACAATGTGCCATTTGACAGAGCTTATTCATCAGATTTTTGTCAAAATAATTAAACTCATAGCAGTGTTTGAAGGATGCTGTAATGTTATAGGACTTATATATATATTTGCATTAAGCCTGTATGAGGAGTATTTACTAAAACACACCTGACAGGTAATTAAGGTATTATAAACAGCTACGACACCTCTGAAGGCATTACAAGTGTTAGTGGCTGTGATTGGAGAGACCACATATGACAACTTTTGCTTGTTACTTCAAACCTTTCAGCCTTTCAAACCGTTCAACCTTTATTGTACAGTGACATAAACAAGACCATTATTAAAAGGAAGATACATCAAATCTGCATAGTGTATCTCACATGCCTGGCAAATCTAACCTTAGATATATTTTTTTAATAAAATCTTTTACCAGGAATTTGTGACTGGTGAAACAATAGGAAGTAGTTAGTATATGCACTGTGTAACAGTCATGGGTGCTAAAATAAAAACTTTGTCCATGTTTGCATATTTATAGTTCAAACTGTACAAGCTTGTCAGTTATGGATAATTTCACCTTTTTTTTTTACAACACTAGACATTCTAAAACACTGTTATCAATCAAGCCTCTGAGTGATGTACCCATAGTTGGTGATTGACTTGTCTAAGATGAATCCCTTTTTGAAAAATTTGTATTGGAAGGAATAAATGAAGGTCAATAGCGCAATTTTCTCAGTTAAAAATCCACTGTCCACATTCAAAATTTTGCTGGTCAGGAAATATTTTCTGAACATGATATCACAGATGATGCTGTGAACTTTGTGGAATCACTGGATACCCTGAGTGCAGCGCTTGAGCAGCTGAGTGATGAATTGGAGTGCCTGGGTTTGTGATTGTCCTGGATCAAGACTAAGATCCAGGCTTTCAATGACTCTTCCTGGACTTGGTCATCAGACGTGTATGTGGTGAAAGTGTTAAACTTGTAGAGACATTCTCTTATCTCGGCAGTGACATTCATGTCTCTGGGTCCTCGGCCTTTGAGATCGGGAGATGCCTGGAACCTTTGCAGGAAAACTAAGGTCCAAGTCTTTAGGGGTCTGACGCTTCCTGTCTTACTTTATGCTTGTGAGAATGGACTGTAACCAGTGACCTAAGGTGACAAATACATGTCTATTTTCTCTTTGGAGGACCCTTGGGTATCACTGGAATGACTTTGTGTCAAGCAAACGGTTACTTAGGGAGACTCAGATGAGGAGTATAACTTGGATTGTGAGTGAACGTCAGCTTCGATATTTTGGCCATGTTGCACATTTCTCTGTGCATGATCCAGCATGTGGGTGCCTCAGTGTTGAGGACCCCAGTGGCTGAAGAAGGCCAAGGGGACGCTCACATTTTAACCTGGCTGCAGCAGATAGATGGTTACTTTCAAAAGATGGAGATGGACCTATTGTCTGGCTGGGTGGTTGCCATCCAGGTCCCAAGGTGGTTCTATGGTGTGGTGGATGCTGTGACTCACAGCACCAGCGTAGGGATGGAAGCTGGTGTGGAGATTGGATTTATGTAATTGGTTGTTGATGGATTAGTGTAGAATAGGGATAGGAGCGAACCAGCATGTTGCTTCTTCCTACTCCTTTTCAGAAAAGAAATATAATTTTTGTTGCTCATTGAAAGACTGTTCATTATTTATTGTATTTTGTATGTTTCTGTTTCTACGTATAGATACACTTATTGTGGGATGTCCCATGTAATGGGCAGACCACCTAGCAATTCTCCACCGGGATCCCGGCCCTGTCTGTCTGTCTGTCTGTCTGTTATGACATCCCGCCAAGTGACCTTTCTGTACTTATGTCATATCTCAGGAATTACTTATAATAGACACTTGATGTTTGGCTCACATGAAAGTTCTTTGGAAGGGCTTTCATGATATGTTAATTTGGTTGCTATGGTAGCCACGGTTACTCCGGAAAAAAAAATTTCTTAAATATCTCAGGAACTACTTATAATAGAAAACTGATGTTTGGCTCATAAGAAAGTTCTTTGGAAGGGCTTTTATGCCATGTTGACATGGTTTCTAAGGTAAACAATGGTTGCCAGGGAAACATTCTTTTTGATCATCTCAGGAACTTCTTATGATAGAGAGTTGATGTTTGGCTCATATGAAAGTTATTGCATATTTACTGAGTAATAAAAAAAAAGACTTTCGTTTTTGTGAAAAAAGGTTGATTTGTTTTTCTTCCACCCTGGGACATCCAACCTGTGGGGCCTTAATCACTGCTTCTAGTTTAAAAAAATGTTTGAAATGAATTCAAATTAAATACAAACAAACATTGTTTCACTCCTGGAGAAGTGCTGATAATGTATTGACAGAAGAGTATTCATTGCCATGTGCTCCATATATACAGTACATTAAGGATTACAAACTATATGCATTAAATGGCTCCTTTAAAATGTGGACCCTGAAGCTAATCCACTTCCTGACTGAACTGAAGGTGCTTCGGGCTCAGCCCTGATAAACATGAGTCTGTTTGCATGGACAGTTGAGTGCTGGCAGCTGAAATATATCCCTCGTGTCATGATACAAGAGGTCGTCCAAACCCTCCAGTATGTTTGTCCAGCTACCTGGTTTTGGAGTGAGGGAGTCTGTAAACAGGTAAAAGCGCTACAAATAGAACGTAGCCACTTAAGAATATAGTCTTCAGGGAGGGCAGCCTTTTCCCGGGCATGCGTCAGCACTGACCTTTTTGCTGTTTGCTAAAGGTATTTGATTTCACCTCTCTCTCTTTCACTTTTTTCAGCAAACACACTTAAGCCATCTGAGGGGTATAAAATAGCAGTTTTGTCCAGCAAGCAGAAGCTGTGGTGCTTCAGTCATGGGCCAAGTGGTGTCACGCTTCACATCAAATGATAAGCTGGAGGCAAACACACATTGCAGAAACATTTGTAGTACATTTGAAACAAAGTGGTTTGGTTTTACATCTCCACAAGCAACCATGCATGGGTGCAAACATCACAAATCCAAGAAATCAAGAAGTTTAGTAACATATTCCAGGGTATCACTTTAGCTTTTACATACTGCAAAAGGTGCTATGACAGCACAGGAGACAAAGGTCACAGGGTCTAATCTGACCTTGGCCTTTCTCTGTGTACTTTGTATGTTCTCTCCTTGTTTGCATGGGTTTTCTGTGGGTACTCACGCTTCCTTGCACAGTCCAAAGATATTCATATTAGACTAACTGCTGGCACTAAATTGACCGTGGGCATGAATGTTGTCTGTAGGTGAGAGTTAGACCTGTGATGGTTTGGCAACCTAATTATACTTTCCTCTAAGGTGGACAGTGACCCAACAACCCTCCTATGTCTTTTGATTCTCTTTTTGACAGAGTGAAACTACACCACCATCTGCTGGCAGCACTTGGAAAGCACTAAAGGTTTGTACAGCTCAAAATATTTACAGTTGGGGCATAACTTTACATACAACATGGCCAAAAAAACATTGAACTCAATTTTTCCCTCCTGCAGATATTCCATTGTATCAAACGAGGCATGTGTTAAGTTCATTAGAATGGCTACTTTATTTCCATGTAAAGTTATTTTGAAATAGTATTTACATGAAAGATTTAGTTAATTTTTTTCTTTCTTCATTACGGTACGTCAGATTTTTAGTGGGTCACCAGTTTACACCTAGATTAAAGCCTCTTTAAACAGCATGGAAGATTCCAGAAGTCGATGGAATTACTATTAAAAGCGTCTGAATGACTAATTGGCATAGGGGTTAATTGGGGAACCTTTGGCTGTATTTAAGGTCCTACCTGTGGAAACAGTGCCTTCTTGCTTTTAAAAGCAGAAACAAAAATCTGCAGAATAAAGCCAAGGCTTCCTTAGCAAAATTTTGCATCTTCATAAGTCAGGTTGGGACCATACAGACTTTACATCATTGAGGAAGAAGGCTCAAATGAACACCCAGGAATGAATAAACCTTTGTCCCAAAGATCCAACAGAATCTCAGGATCAAAATGAATGAATTTATGAAGGAGTTGGAAGCATCAGGTAGAAGAGTGACATCATCATCTGTAAGAGTGCGCTCCATCACTTGACCTGAAAGGCTGTCCCCCAAGGAGGAAGTCATTATTTTAAACAAGCTCAAGTGAACAACACACCGGGGCCCTGTTCTTGTTTTTATTCACTTGTTACGGTGGCCTAAATGATGTCACAGAACCAGAGAATAGTCAGTCACTTCCAAATGTACGCCTGTAAAAGTTTGCTGATTTGAATAGCGCTTGCTGCTTACACTCTTCCTATCAAGCGATCTTGTTTATATATAGGATCCCATCATGACTTTGCTTCTAATTTGTGTAGGAAGGTGAATGAAGTCCATTTCCATGTAACATACATTAAAAGTTTCAAGCCCCCCCCACCACACACACACACTCCATATGCCCCCATGGGAAAGTGACGGGTGAATGCGGCCTGCATGCGTGTTCATAATGAGGTATAATGCACTCCGCTCAAGTTACACTCGATTCTGTTCATTGTTTAGTGAATGAAGGCAATATGAACATTTCCATCCCCACACCTACCCAATACTCCAAAGGGGGGAGAAGGGTGAATTTGGAAGGGTGAATGCATTCCTTTCAACTTCCATTCGATTCCATTTGTTGTCTATAAAA
>OMMV01226085.1:0-11602 GCA_900302635.1 Chatrabus melanurus | reverse complement strand
ACAATAATTCATTCATTCATTCATTTTCTAGACACACACACGCATTCCATTTGGGGGGGGGGCGTGAAGCCCGACCAACAGTACAATAGTATAATAAGTATACAGATTTACAGTATAATAGTTCAATAATGCTGCTATGGGAGTATGTTACCCATTCAAACGCAGTTATATTGAAATTTATATACCGAAGAATATATCGCAATATATACCGTTACCGCAATATGCTTCAAATTATATCGCAATATGAATTTTAGGCCATATCGTCCAGCCCTAATTTTAACGTTATGATGTGGTTGTGCGCGGTCCGTTATGATTTATTTCGGCAATTTTTCCGTGTTTTAGCGAGTGCGGCAGTCTCGCGAGAAAAAAAAAATTGGCGGTAAAAAGAAGAAGCAGACGAAGAAAAAGAGATTTCATTTCAAAGGCAATCCGGAACGTTAAATCAATGGAATCTTTCACGTTTGATTGTTGTATCAGAGGATTTCACGTATATAAATCAATTTGGGAATCAGAAATCGGCGAGTCTCTAACGTGCACTGTTGAAGAGAACAATCTGTGGGACAAAAAAAGGGGGGGCGCTCTTCTATTAGGGTGCGCTCTTGTATTAGGACTTTTACGGTATATTAAAAGTGTTCAGTATCACATTAAAAAATTTAATTGGAACAAAGTAGATGAGACTAGGATTAGCTGTTCTGCTACCATTTCTGTTGGCTTATAAAGTGTCGCTATAGCTGGCCATACTCTGTACATTGTGTCTGTGCTCCGTCTATGTTGTTGCATGTTTCACAGACGGAACAGGAACACAACACACATTGTATGTGGCTTAGATTGTGTTCTGCATCCGTGTTTGGGTGAATGCATTGCATACGCAAAATTTTGAACATGCTCGAAATTGTGATGCTGTCAAACATATGCAGCACAGACGTGGCATGCGTGTGTGTAACTGTACGTTGCGTTTGAGCTACGGTTCAGCGTATGCATATAATTGTGTCATGACAACACAGAATGAAATAACTGTCAGTATTGAGAGAAAATAATGTGCAAGATTGATGTCAAATGCCTGCATTATTTGCTATCTGCACTCACGTGCACCACTATTTGAGCCAAAAGTAAAGTTTTATCTCACCTGTGGCAGGAACCTCAGGGTTAATGGCAGCATCACAATAGGTGGAATGCTCCTGCACAACACTGTATCCTGGTGCACTTCATATGGATGGTAAAAAATTCAAATAACCCGGTTCATCTTCCTCCTGTAATTCCTGAATAATTCTCTGAAAGGTGCCACACAGCGGAAAACTTTGAAGTATAGGGTTGGTTCCACCTTCTCCTTTCCCTCCTCTGTGCCAGGCACATCTTGACAAGCGGCTTTGCTGAGGTTTTCTGTTGAGGTTGATGGCCAACTGTGTTGTATTTGAAAAGTCAGACCTACAATTGAAAACATATTGAAAATATACCAACTATTTTTTTGGCATTGGGCTGCTGCCATTTTTTCCTTGGTGTTGTGTGATGATGGGGGCTGGAAGTGTTACTGCTGATGTAATCAATTAACTACTTTTGTTCATCCTTCGTTTACTCTTTGAAAGTGACCTTAATCCAGTAGATTCAATGGATGCAACAGTGTCCTCAGAAAATAACTTCCTGCATTTATTGACGTGAGCCTCCAAGTCCAAAGATTTTTTATAAAAGAGTTATTATACTACATAGTTTTTATGAGTATATGCAGACATGCCTACTTGTTTTGTTACACTTTCCTCGCTCAGGCCTCTAGTTGTTTCGGGAATAGATGGAATGTGCGGCTGATGGGAAGCTCCTGCTGAGATGAGAGAAAATAACAAGCGTGCACATCCTTTTCATCTGCAGAGTCAGTGCTGCAAAACGCGTTCAGTAGGCTTTTAAAAGAAATGCCTCATTTCCTGTTCGCCTTACTCGTCCTTGTTGACCATGATCTTTGTTGGTCTGCCATGCATTGAGTGGTAGAATATGTATATGTGTGTATATATATACTGTACTCGCGTGTTGGAACGCCCCCGTTGTGCATCCCCCCACCCCCTTTTTTCCATGAAAGTTGCTTAAATGCCCACCCTAAATGAAAATAAATTTAGTGATCCCAACACATTGTTAAAAGCAAAAAATAGAGTTTTCATTAGGTTTTTCTCTCTGCTTTTGGATCTTTTAGAGCTTGTGTGTGACATCCTTGGTTTGTGCCGTTCTTTCCTCCAACTCAGCGCTCCGCTACCAGAGTCCCGCTAGCCGTGGTTGCTGGTTGTTGTGGAGGACCGTGTCTGTTCTTTCTGAGCATTTTATTACAAATATCTGTAATAATATGGCTTGCTGTGTGGTTAATTGTCCTAGCGTATTATCTAAGAAGTCGGTGCTCCAGTATTTCCGTCGAGTCAAATTATTGTTATTTAATTTTTTATGTTAGCGAGGTTAGCATCAGTTAGCACTTTTAGCAGATATCGTTAGCTTGATGACTTTAGGGTGATAAGCCACCATTACTGAGGAAATAAGATATTCATAATTTTTAATACCCACACCTACGCCAGCCATCATTTAAACATGCTTTAATGAAACACCTGAACCAAGGTTAGCCCGTCAGCTGTAACCTCAATAATTCTGAGATGGGGGTGTGTTCGGGCTTTATTCGTCCCGCCCAGGTCACGCAGGGTATCACCACTGTTCCACCGCTTTACCCATTTATGGGTTAGTCAGGATGAGATGGGCGTTCCATCAAATGTAATATTGACCACACGCTCGTGCATCTGCCCACCCCCTTTTTAGGCTTATTTTCAAGTAGAACGCCCTGGGCGCTACAATGCACAAGTACGGTATGCCAGCTGTGATTTTCTGGTTTCTGGTATTTTCCTAAATTTGGAAGCTTTCCTATGTAAATTGACAGATAAGCAAGAAACGGTAAATGAGACATTTTCCATTTTTTGTTTTCATGATGGAAAACAGAAAACCAAAAAAAACGATCCTTTATCTGATTTTTGTGTTTGCAAATGCAAATCAGTAATTAAATAGCTGTCGAAATCCATTGCCCTTATTTTGTCTTGAGTTTTTTATTGTGAACAGGTGTTCTGCAGACTTCTTACAGCACCTCACAGGAACGCACATATAGTGGAAACTAGCAAACGTCAGAATGATTTTTAGGGAAAAGTATAGCTGTTATCTAATAATCAACGATAATAAATTGTCCAAAACCTGCAGTGTATGAACATTCAGAGTCTTTAGAATGACAATTTTTGAAGTGTTTTGTTTGAATTTTTCTTAAGGTGGACTCTGTTCACTTCTTGATCAGTGTGTTTTAAAGTATGTCAGATGTTTTCCACAATTCTTCACTAAAGTTTTCAAATGTACAACCCCAAATCAGAAAAAGTTGGGATGATATGGAAAATGCAAAAGAAAAAAGCAAAAAAAGCAGTGATTCTTAAATTTACTTTGACTTCTGTTTCATTGCAGACAGTATGAACCCAAGATACAAGATACTTCATGTTTTGTGTGGTCGACTTTATTTCATTTGCCTGCAATGCTTTCCAAAAACAGTTAACGGGCAAATTTATTCTAAATATAAGGATTAAATCATCTCTTTTACAGCCAGTTTTCTTTAGGCAAGTCAGGCGATGGATACATGAACATTTCCAAGTCACTGAATATGTCTTGGACTTCATTTATATCAATCATTGAGAAATACAAACATTGTGGTACTGTGTGGTAAATCTGTGTCAAGTAGACAGTTGTCAAAAATTGAGTGACCATGCTGGAAGCAGGCTAGTGAGGGAAGCCACCAAGACACCCATGACAGCTCTTAAAGAATTGTAGGCTTCTGTGGATGTGAGTGGAGAAACTGGGAATGGTGCAACGTTTGCCTGTTACATCCCCATTCACAGCTTTATGTTGGAGTGGAGTAGAGAAGGATTGTAAAATAGGAAAACAGGTCAAATTTGCATCACTTTTTACCAAAACTGGAGCAACTTTTAACTTTTGATCCCTATACAAAGTGAAATTGACCTTTGTCACTATATTTGCTGTTTTTGCCCCATAACTTCATAACATTTCTTCATACATAGTCCAAACTATACCTTTTTAGAATCTTTATGATCAGGCGAATAATATGGAAAATGTTTCAATATGATTGGAGGAGTTTAAATTTGTCTGGACGCCATCTTGGATTTTCAAGTGGCCAATCAAGCAAATTTGAAGAATGACCTATCGAGAGTATTGATGCCAACTTTCATGCTTGTATCACTATTTGAACTATATTTCACTTATCTGCTCTACTATGATAGAAGGATATCTGCAAGAGTGAAAGGGAAAGTTTACAAGACGGTAGTGAGACCAGCTATGTTGTACGGTTTAGAGGCGGTGGCGCTAACAAAAAGACAGGAGGCGGAGCTGGAGGTGGCAGAGCTGAAGATGCTATGATTTTCTTTGGGAGTGACGAGGATGGACAGGATTAGGAATGGACATATCAGAGGGACAGCACAGGTGGGACGGTTTGGAGACGAAGTCAGAGAGGTGAGATTGAGATGGATTGGACATGTGCAGAGGAGGGACCCAGGGTACATATGGAGAAAATTACTGAGGATGGAGCCACCAGGCAGGAGGAGAAGAGGGAGGCCAATGAGGTTTATGGATGTGTTGAGGGAGGACATGCAGGTAGTTGGTGTGACAGAGGAAGATGCAGAGGACAGGGTGAGATGGAGACGGATGATCTTCTGAAGAAGAAGACACCACTACAGTGGATTTGAAATTACACAATCAACATGTTCTTGTCGTGTAGACTTTCAGCTTTAAGTGAAGGGGTTTTACAAAAATATCACATTAACCATTTTGGAATTACAGCTGTTTTTAATCACAGTCCCTCCATTTTCACAGGCCATAAGTAATTGAACACACTAAATATAAGGATTATTGTTAACACAAATCATCACTTTTACAGCCTGTTTTCTTGAGACAAGTCAGGGGATGGATGCATGAACATTTCCAAGTTACTGAATATGTCTTGGACTTCATTTGCATAAATCTTTCAGAAAAACATAGAGTATGGTACTGTATGGTAAATCTGTCAGGTGTCGGCAGTTCTCAAAATCTAAGTGACCGTGCAAGGAGACTAGTAAGGGAAGCCAACACACTAAAGAAAAATCAGATAATGGACCTTTTATGGTTTTCTGTTTTCTATTGTGAAAACAAAAAATGGCAAATGGCTTGTTTACCTACATCAAAAAAAAAAAGGACATCGGGTCGTTTCCCGAGTTTGGTTTTCTCATGTCAAAATGAAAACCTATTGGCCTCAAGGTACACAGATGTCCTACACCTGACTTTTCTTTGAGGTGTGCTTCAACTTCTCCCGCACGCTCTCCATGTCCATTCTCCAATCACGCAGGTGTCTGTGGTCAGGACACACTGCATTTTTTCACATTTACATGTATTCAATTTCAACCAATGTTTTACAGAACAATTATTTCTTAAACATTGATATTAACCTTTAGGTACTATTTGACAAATATTCTTAAAATTTACAGTGCTGTGCAAATGTTTTAGGGACCCCATTTTTTTTTTTATTAAAACAAACAAAAACAAATGCCCCCAGGCATCATCGTCAACAGAAAATCATGTGAAATCCCCCTCCCCTAAAAAAAAAGCAACATAAATAAAATGAGATTATGTTTTCTTTTTCATTGAAGTAACCAATCAATTTACTGATTTACAAACCTCATTTTAAAAAGAAGCAAAAACAAAAAAATTGATTTCCTTGTGACTGTACTGATTAAGGCGCAGTCACACTATGACGTTTGGGCCAATGTGGACGAACGTATTTGCAAACGTCTGTGTCCGCCGGCCTCCACTGGCCTCTGCTAGCAACCATCTCAACGCGCTCATTACGGTCATTACGGTCACGACACCTGACATACGGTCTTGCTGTAGACTCGGGCTGTGTCAGTAGAGCGGGCGTTGTTCCGCATGCATCAGATTGTGGCTGCTGCTCCTTGGATTCTGTTTAACTGTAATTATGTTGGGTTGAATGCACACCACAGATTTTGTTGTTTGTCACGTACAATGACAAAGGCTCTTTTCCGTTGCTGTTGTCTTGTAAACAGTCTGCAGACATTTATTTTGAAGACTCCTGTTTTTGTTGATGAAGTGAACACTCAGGCTCATGAATGGTTCTGAAGTACGACCACATACTGCCTATGTACGTCTGGATGTCGTGTTCCACAGGCGGTGACAAAGTAGGTCGCTATTTTTTTAGCTGCTTTTCCACTTTCTCTGCACTCTGTGAGAAAAAGGTTTACTGCCAGGAAGCTTCTGGTCGGTTACTTTCATCAGTGTCTCATATCTTTTCCAGTAACATAGCTTCATGTGTCATGTCTTTTTTCATATGTATCTTAGTAGTGGATATTTTAAAGGTAAGCATTACAACATGGGTATGCAGTTTAATTACTGCCCTTCGAGCGTTGAAATGAAAACAACATTTTTTTTAGCTGATAATACAACCATACTAGATATTGTTTGGTGTCTGATACTATTTATCAAATTGCTTTCTGCACCAAGCAATCATGCCATTGTTTGTATTAATTGATTAACAATTATGTCTATAAACTAACAAAATTTAAAAAAAAAAGAATTAAAAAAAAAGTGCCATCTTCAAATTACTTGTATTATTACATTTGCAGTGGTATAAAACAGAGAAATATAATAAACTTTATTTGTATATAGCATTAATATGGTAATTAATAAAATAATTTTAAAACAATACAAATTAAGTAAATTCCTGTGTTTCCCAGTCAAAATTTAGCAATTTTCCTTGAAAAATGATTTCTATGATTTAATTGATTATCAGAGTGGTTGATAACAATTTTTCCAAAATTGTTTAATCCATGTCAGCACCTAATTAGCTTAATTTTACTGATTAAAAATCAAATACTTTTTGTTGCAGTGTAAAAGATAAATGTACCTTCACACAAATAAAAGCAGAATTCAGTAGCACAGGAATAAGAGCTGTTTATAATTCTTTGTAATTTGTTGCATTTTCTTGGATTTTTCAGCAGCTTCAATTCTCCCCCCCCCACCAAAAAAAAAAATCAAGTTGCAACAATTTAGGTGCCAATTATTTTGAGTATGAAATTAAAGTACTTTTGTACATACTCAGTCTGAATGGCACAGCTGTAATTTCAAATTGGTAATGTTCAAATACTTTAAAAATTGAAATAAAATGTTCAGACGTTTTGGAATCTTTTTCTGCCTTGGCCTAATATTTTTTTAATGGAGTGTATTTTATGAGCAGAGCTTTCCTGTTACACAAACAGTTGGCATTCACATTAGAAAACAGCCTGTTCAGAACGTCAGTAATGACATTTCTTTTTGCCGCTAAACAAACTGAGCTGGAGCAGTCACGAAGAATGGTTGAGCCCAACGTCAGCTAATGCAGATCCTCAGATATTTTTTCTGACAAAAGCAATCATTTTACTTCTCCAAATGTGATTTGATTTTTATGGCCAATGCTGAGAATAAAAACTGAAGGTTGTAAAGGTGAATTTGGGAGTGGGCTGCTGGGGACGGCGAGAGCTGGACTGGATAGCAGCTAGATGGAGTCCCGCCACAGGTGGTCTGTAATTCGGCACCGTAATTGCCTGGCAAAGTGTATTATGGGTCTTCAGACCACTCATCCACTCCGTAGGGGTGGACAAGAAAAAAGGGTGAGCGAGGCGGAAAAATAGGATGGATAACATGATGTCCCGTTGTGAGACAATTCTGACAGACACTTACAATATGCCCAGGGACTGTTATTATTGTGTGCGTTGAAAGAACACTTTGTGGCGAAGCTATTAAGGCACACTAATGAAAATGATGGTAGCAAATAGGGAGACAATCTCCAATGCAATTGAAATGTCATTGTGTTTTAGAGACAGGTGCAACAGACGTTTTCTCCTGTTTGAATGGAGAGAATATCAGTCGAAGAGAGAAATCTTTTCACTTCTTGGCCATTGATGTCCCGTAGTTCAGGTTCTTCTGCAGTGATTTGGTGTTCTGGTTCACTTTGGTCAGGTCAACTTCAGCTCCCAGGGCTCTTTGGTTTTCAGGACTCTTTGATCGAACAGACCACTGGAGAAATTGTCGTGCCAGTTTCAGGGTTCAGAAACAGAAGCACAAACATTTTCACCACCTGGCTTACCAGCAACTTTTTCTGGAGGTTTCGTTTGGATTTGCAGTAGTCATGTCGATAACATTTTGTTCAGATTGAATACTGACTTCAAGTACTGTTTTAACTTTTTTTTTTTTTTTTTTTAATTTTCTGCTAAGTTGGGATAAAGGCAGCCGTTTTTAGAAGTGAGTCAATAGTCACAGAATGACCTCACGTCACGGGGCTTTTTGGACAGCAGCGTTAAATTCCTGCCACACATACAGTATTATTTTTCATGTAGTTCATTTTGACAGTTACAAGTCCCTCAGTAGTTTAGATTCTTGCAATCACCAGAAGTGTACAAATTTAAGCAATTGTTGCATTATTTGTGAGACCACTGAATTTATTCAAATTCCCACAGTTTTTCCACCACGACTAAAAACAAGCTAACTTCCTTGTGAATACATAGCTCTTGCAGTTTGTACTTTATACCTCAGGCTGTGTAATAGCCAAAGAGCCATCCATTTTCTGCACACTGCTCCAACAAAGTCCATCAACTTTTATCATTGGTAAAGGTAATCCATTTTAAAACTGATACCAAACCAAAACTGCTCTTTAATCTATGCTGAAAATATAAAACAAACTCCAGGCATTTGGACTTCACTAAACCAGTCTCATCTCAAGGCGTCTTCATTATTCAGCTTTTGACTTTTCATTGATACACAGAAACAAATGTCCATTCTGCTTCAGCATGGGGGAAACTTGGTAGAACCACTGACCCTGTGGTTAACCAACAACCCAATCTCACATTTGAGCCATGTATCTGAAATAAAATAAATACACACAAATGAAAAAAAAAAAAAAAACAAGTTTAAATTTAGACTTTGTCGAATCAGATTGATTATGTCATCAGAAGGTTTCATCCAAAGAAAGTGGTGTGATAAGAAAAGACGCTGTAGCCTGAATACTTCTTAGATTATGGGAACAGAGAGACAACCTGCATTCTTGGCCCATACAGTGGCAAAAAAAGTATTTGAACTCTTGAGCTTTTACATATCTGAGTTATGTAATGACATCAACTTAAAAAAACAAAAATCGAGTTTCTGGATATAAAAATTTCTAAAATGATTCCTTTTAAACTCACAGTGAAAACTAATCTCAACAACATGACATAAATGAGATAAAAATATAAAAGCCAAAATGATGGGTTGCATAAATAATTGCACCCTTTAGTATAACACAAGCAAATCACCACTTTTACAGCCAGTTTTCTTTAGACAGGTCAGGGGATGGATACATGAACATTTCTAAGTCACTGAATATGTCTCGACTTCATTTACATCAATCATTAAGAAATACCAACAGTATAGTGCTGTATGGTAAATCTGTCTGGAGGAGGCAGTTCTCAAAAACTGACTGACCGTGCAAGAAGGAGACTAGTGAGGGAAGCCAACAAGACACCCAGACAACTCTGACAAAGTTATAGGCTTCTGTGGCTGTGATTGGAGAAATTGTGCATAGTGCAACTTTTATCTGTTGCATCACCACTCACAGCTTCATAGTGCAGGGGAGCAGAGAAGGATTTTCATACAACAAAACAGATCAAATCAAGGCTAGCATCTCCCATGTGCCTTCTGGCAAACTGTAGCTGAACTTCCAAACTTCTTTTTGAGGAAATCCTTCTCTGCTCCACTCCACCATGATGTTGTGTAACTGGTGATGCAAAATGCAAAACTTGCACTCTGCACAATTTCTCCAATCACAGCCAGAGAAGCCTATAACTTCATCAGAGTTGTCATGGATGTCTTGGAGGCTTCCCTCACTAGTCTCCTTCTTCCATGATCACTCAGTTTTTGACAATTGCTGACTTGACACAGCTTTCCCATACAGTACCATACTGTTTGTATTTCTTAATGATTGATGTAAATTAAGTCCAAGACATATACAGTGACTTGGAAATGTTCATGTATTCATGGTCTGAAGAAATCTGGCTGTAAAAGTGATTATTTACTTGTGTTATATTAAAGGGTGCAATTACTTATGCAACCCATCATTTTGGCATCATTTTAGAAATTTTTATATACAGAAGCCCATTTTTAAAAAAATTTGATGGCATTACATAACTCAGATGTGTAAAAGATTAAGGGTTCAAATCCTGTTTGTGTGTGTGTGTTTGTTTTTTTTTGCCACTGTAGATATGTAAGGCTGCATGGATCAGTGTCTCTGCAGAATACATCAAATCTGTATACAGTCCTGGTAAGTATTGTTTTCAATTTAGAATTTTAAAGACAGAATTGATGCTAATAAATAAATTAACAATTTCAGATAATTACAATATTTAATAAAATGTCCAAAGTTATTGAACAAAAACAACAAATGCTTTCATATAGTGGAATAAAAATACGCACAGAATGTCCATGTGACAGTTATTGGCACACTTTAATGGATTTCCGATAAATCATCACTTTTCCAGCCAGTTTTCTTTCAACATGCCAGAGGATGGATACATGAACATTTCCAAGTCACTGAATGGTCTTGGACTTCATTATCCCTTTCAAAAAGGTCAACAGTTTTTGCTTGGGGTCAAAATGTGGTCAACTGAGGTCAAAATACAAAAGTGTTCCAATCCCTTCAAAAAGCATATCAAATTAATTGCCTTGTCACGCAGAATCCAAAAATGTATTGTTTGACCTATTTCCAACCTTTCATTACGGCACTATGACCAGAAATGTGGAAAGGTCAATGCACTTTTTGTTGGGGGTCAAATTTACCAATACCCTAAAACAATTTTGGTGTCTAACTGTATGTTTTTTGAGATGAGAAATCCAATCAAACAACTTTTAAAATCTAAAATGGCAGTCTATATATAGTTAGACATTAAGATTGTTCTACTAATGTACAACTCAAGGTTCAAATGGTGTATCTGATACATGACCTACACAAAAAATAAATGAATAACTAAATAAATAAGACGAGAGAATTTCATTTTTAGTGATGACACTTACCTGTTTCTTTGTTTCTTATTTAAGGACATGAACTCTTCATATGTTTGTTTTCCTGCAGATTCAATGGCTAATCCTTCTCCAGCCAAGAGTGTGGGTGACCCTGGAATCACCCCACTGTCTCCTTCACACACTCAGGTGACGCAGCTCATTTTTTCATCTTATTTCTCTATGTCTCTGAGATTGCTTATGGTATAATCTGGACAAACTATCTGTTTGGCCTTGGCTGGAATGCTGTTTATTTTTGAAAACAGTAATGTTGCTGAGAACTGTTCCAGTATGCTGAAAACTAGGATTTCTGGATGTTATTTTGTGCTCAGAAGGTTAAGAGTAAGTGTTCCTTTGTTGTGCTGTTTCGGCACCTCGAGGGTGGAGCTTAATGACGTTGTAGTCCTCCCGCTCGTACCGGTAATCCTACCAGCTAATGGCCATTTGCCATTTTAAGTTTTGCCTCTGCACAATGAATAATCCATGA
>OMMV01226084.1:0-16521 GCA_900302635.1 Chatrabus melanurus | reverse complement strand
GGACACTGTCGAAACTTTTAAAGAGAAGCTCAACACCCATTTGTACAGGCTTGCTTTTAATTAGTTTTATGTCACTGCTGTGTTTTTTTTATTTTTTTATTTTATTGTTGATGTAAAGCACTTTGTGATTTTATCTTGAAAGGTGCTATATAAGTAAAATGTACTTACTTACTTACCTTTCATATGAGCTAAACATCAAGCAACCAAATCAACATGGCCTGGAAGACCTTCCAAAGGCCTTTCATATGAGCCAAACATCAACTCTCTATCATAAGTAGTTCCTGAGATATTCACGAAATAATTTTCCCTAGCAACCATGGTTACCATAGCAACCAAATTAACAAATCATGAAAGCCCTTCCAAAGAACTTTCATATGAGAAAAACATCAAGTCTCTATCTTAAGTGGTTGCTGAGATATGACAGAAAAGTCACTTGGCGGGACGTCATAACAGACAGACAGACAGACACGGGGTCGGGCCCCCGGTGGAGCACCACTAGGTGGTCTGTCCATTACATGGGACATCACACAATTATGTACAGTATGTATTGAGTATCCAGAAGAATAAAACCGCTTACCATGTGGTCCAGGAACAGGCTGGGTTATGTGAAGAGGACTCGGGGGCCCCACAGGACTCAGGATTTCTTCTGTGCTGCCAGAGCGTTGGATGGCCAATTCCACCTCCTCTTCTGTCAGCCCTGAAACCCGGACACACGCCTTTAAGACCGTTTTAAGTGTGCAGTCTGTCAGTGACAATGGGATATATCAAACAGCTCCTTGGCTATCATAAAGTACAATTTAGGGAAACTATGACAAATCTTCATCCAATTTTACCCGCTTCTCAAAAATTCATTTTCATTTCATAATCCACAATTTCCATCGAGGGCTTCTGTTTCAGGGACATCCATCAAAGGAAGAAGGTGGGGAACCATTCACACAATGAAATCTGAAACGCCACGAGCCCATTAACTGCCACCAAAGGCAAAGAAAATAAGAGTCTGTCCACTTCTCCAGTTATATTTCCCATGTGGAAATTTCATACACCCCAGACAGCGAAAATGCATTATTTTAATTTCTTCATTGTAATGTAAATGTATTACATAATTTTGCAAATGCCAATATAATTTAATCTTCAGATCTTTTTAATGATTTTAGTGATGATTAAATTGCAAAGAGCTCCCTGATGGAAAATCAGAGGGGAAGGGGGGGAAAAAAGAAGAAGAAGAAAAAAATCTAATATGAACAATTCCTTTTGTGGAGAGAAAGGATTTTATTTTAGGCACCGCATTCTGCTATTGCTCTGGATCTCCTGTTATAATGAGCACCGCGAGCTAAACAAAGAAAAATAATCAGAACTTTTGATGATCTACATTCCAAAAAAAAAAGTTTGAACAAATGTTTTGCAAAATAAATAAGAGAAAGACCTAAATCCGAATATTATAATGTAAGTCAAAAACCTACTGACCAGGATGCACTTCTTCCTCTAAAGCTTTATCTCACATTTGTGTGGGGTCAAAGGGAGCAAAATGGTCCACGGTCGAACAGTTCAGGGGGTTCAATGTTTTGCTCAAGCACACTCAGGGGGTCGATATATACTTTACAAGGACTATACTGAACATACAGGCCCAAAAGTACAAACTCAGTGCAACAAAAGTCAGTACATGTATGTATACCCTTTAATATGTTATGGTACTGCATGGTAATTTTGTTTAGAGCTTGCTCACTTCAAAAATATATAGTGATAATAAACGAAGCTTCATTTCATTTATTAATCCTTTATCTCCCAGTGAAAATTTAGTTTGCAATGTCTCTTCCTCCCAGGTCCTCTTTACTTGTCTCTGTAACAACGCCCACATTCAACTCCTTAACAGCGCCCAGTACAAGTAAATGGGACTTGGATATCAGCATCAGTGCAACTGTGACGGTTGTGGAGAAAAACCTGTTTTCCCCGTGGTCTCTAAGGGGAGGGGGATGCCTGGAATGTGTACGGTTCTCCCCATCAATCACCCTTTCCTAACACATATGTGGTCCACCTCCTGACCCCAGGGAAGGGAAGGGTTTCAATCACCGTCATCAGGAAAAGCAATTAAGAGCTGGGATAAACAGCCGAGCCAAATGTGCAGACTAAGTAGGATCTGGTAGCAAGAGGCTACCTTCAATAAGGAGTGGCACAGTGAGTGCAAGTAAAGATGACTTGGGAGGAAAATGATTAATATACATCCATTCCTGCATTTAAGGCTTGCAACACATTCCAAAAAGAGATGAGATGCGAAAGCATTTACCACTTTGTAATGTTGTGATTCCTTCTCAGAACACTTAAAAGATCTTTTGGCATTGAGGATACCAAGCAATGAAATGTTTTAGTTCTTTTTTTCTTTTTCTTTTTTGTCCCATTCTCAAGATGTGCAATAGTATGAGACCGTTGTCGTTGCATTTCTCTTTTAAAAATTCTCCACACATTCTCTAATGGGGACAGGTCAGGACTGCACGCAGGTCAGTCCAGTACCCGTACTCGCTTCTTCCACAGCCATGCCTTTGTAATGTGTGCAGATTGTTTGCATCGTCTTGTTGATTGTGACTGATTCGTCTGACCATAATAAATGTTACACTGTGTGATAGTCCAACCCAGACACATCCGAGCCCAGAGAAGGCGACGCCGCTTCTGGACAAGGTTAACATTGTAAAGTAAGTGGCATTTGTGAATGTAACTCCATATGGTAGTGGCTTGACAAAGGTTTCCAAAGTAATCCCTTGCCCATGTGGTGAGCTATTGATGAATGACGGTTCTTGACGCAATATCGTCTCATGGATCAGAGATCATGGGTGTTCAGCTTAGACTTGCCCTCTTACTCTTTACATACTAAAATTCCTCCAGATTCTTTGAATCATTTAATGATATTATGCACTGTAGAGGAGAAATATATATATATATATATAGCAGACCAGGTAGCTCAGTGGTAAAATAGTTGGACTGCCACCCAAAAGACTGGGGTGCAATTCAACACGACACCTACATTGTCCCAGTCCACCCAACTGTAAGCGGGTACAGGCATCAGCTGGCGAAGTAACCTGCAATGGACTGGCATCCCGTGAAGGCGGATTCATAGACTCTCATCCCCTTCACACTAAGGTATCCGAGGATAAACACCAGCCCGATGGACCTCAGGGCCTACATAGGACTTACTTATCTTATCTTACAAGAAGATATCCTGCTATTATTTCTGAGGCCATTTTCCTGAGTGCGTTTCCTGGGTTTACCAACTTATTGACAGAAAATCCTCCTTGTAAGAGAGCCTTTTACTTGAGACCATTCCCTTGAGCTTTGGGAAATTTATACGTCTTCAGAATAAGCTTCTGCTACTCTTAGAGAGAGAAAGGGAAATTGACAAGGATTCACTGACAGTCTTTTCAGAGATTGTTTTTCGTTTTCATTATTAGTGACTGCAGCCACTGGGGAAGTGATGGTCTAGAGGTTAAAGTGGTGGGTTTGCGACCAAGGGATCCTGAGTTCAAATCCCCATCGAACCCAAAAATCACTAAGGGCCCTTGAGCAAGGTCCTCGATCCCCAAGTTGCTCCTGGTGTGCAGTAGACCGCCTTGCATGGCAGCACCCTGACATTGGTGTGTGTGTGTGTGTGTGTGTGTGAGAGAGAGAGTGAATGTGAGGCATCATTGTAAGGGACTTTGCACATCTGTCTCAGACGGGAAAGTGCTATATAAATGCAGTCCATTTAGCTAGGTGCTAATATTAAGATGCATTGTGGTCTTCATCAGCAAAGCAAATCCTAACTCCCACACAGAGTTAATAAGTAAACCTATCAAGCAGAAACTCCCATTAAATTTAAATCAAATGAGTCCCATCAACGGAATTTTGAGTAAAATGTGAATAAAAACCTGAACCTTGATCAGAGATCATATCCCCGTAGTAGCAGCCCATAAAGAAATCCTTTGATGATCTACAACACTTTATTCCAAGAGGAGGTCCCCGCCTGTCACCTATTTAAATGCACCAAGGACCTCAAATGGCCATGAAAATTGTTGAATAATTGAAGGCAAATATTGGCCGGCCCGTAGTCTACAGCAGGTCCTGAGTGCAAGGAAGTGGTGAGCACCATGTGCTGAGTTTGTGCAGTCAGACTACACTGTCAAATAAGCAATAATGTGTCCCCGGACTCCAGATTCATCTGACCACGGCAGACTACATGGTGGCAGACTATTGAGTGAAAGACACGAGGATCTCAGTTTCACCGAATGAGAAGAAACACAAACACATGCTTCACATTTTTACCCTCACCTTGAAATGAAAAAGCTTTTTTTTTTTTTTTTTTTTGCACCTTTAGTCTTGTAAAGCTTAATATATGTAAATCATAATAGGCATCCACATCACTGAATGTTGTTTATGTCACAGAATCAAAGTGTTTTTTTTTTTGTTTTTTTTTTGTGCATCAAAATAAAGCGCATGGAAGTTCGCAAAACTGCTTTCTGGCCACAACTCACTAAATTGGGCTGTAATCTCTGATCTGTTTATTGTTGACAGGAGCACAAAAAAACAAATGAAAGGTTCCTTAGATCCAAAACACAAAGGAGCAACGTGAAAGTGCGTTTTCCATATAAAAGGAAAAGACAAAAAAGGGATTGTGAAATTTATTATGGGTTCCAAAACCTGTGGAGTGACCCACAGACCCCCATTTCAGATCGACCTGTGAGGTGATGAATTTCTTTTAAGACATAAATTACACCTAATGACAACACTATAAAACAGAACAATAATGGAAAGCTATTCTGTATTTCATTATACTGTATTATTTGGCGCACCTGATACACGCAGCGCCTGTTTATGAGTCACCGTATTAGCAGATGCTCAGCCAAAGCATTTGCTTTGACCTTGCCATTCTCATTGGGGCATGAAATTACGGTGCTGGCACCTCGATATTACAGCTATAAATACTGTAAACTGCATATCTGGGCTACGTTTTCTATTGTCTTTCAACATAAACCTGATCGGTATTTATTTAAAGGAAAACCCATTGCTCGTCAGGTTATTTACAGCTCTATTTTCGCGGCTTATACTCTCTGAGCGTTTTTAAGGGCAAAGCGGCGGCGAGGCTCTTACATGAAATCAATTTCTCCCGATTCTGGCACTTCTGAACTTTATGGGTCAGGACCTAAGTTGGCCAACCAATTATAAAAATTGCTTACTAAAATATTTTGGATAGTAAAAGTTGAAATGCCTTTCTTGAGTTATGAATTTGTCCTTGAGTGAAAATTACTTACATTTTAAATATTCTCTTTAAAAAAAAGAAAAAGAATGCAGGTCAGTGGTCCTGGATAGATGGAGATCAATGGGTTATTAAGAAGCAGAGTGCAACTATAACCGGTTTCTCATACCGTGCTGCCACAGAAGGTTCTACATGTCATTTGGTTTAGTACAACTGCTCGAAAGTGGCACGCTGGAACTAAAGATCGCGCTCATAGTGTATTCATTTATGTATTAAAAAGGGGGACTCTGCTCTCATTTCCCAGCTTTATTGCCTTGTACTGATGACAAAGTACGCAAGGCCTAGGCTAGGTGGCGCCGTGGAGTAATTTATAACCACATCAATCCTTTTACCTTCTACACAGGCCTTGGTCATTGTCATTTTTGTCCGAGAGGTGAGTCATATAACCCCACTTACCAACAGCATCCCATTAATATCTAGGATGATGAACCTTAACCTTACCTTCATACCAGGTATGGTAATAGGCTGATAGTCTACCTGTGTTTCCTGTGACCCTCTATCAATGGCCGTCTGCTCAGGGTGAAATCTATTAATATTATTTATTCAACTCAATGAGAACTTGGACGTGATAAAAAAAAAAAAGAAAAAAAGAAATGTCACGCCATCATTTCTCTCTCTGTGGCACAGAACGTGCCTCTTCGACGCCGCTGAACTTAATTGTGAAGCAGTAACGTCTTTGTATGCTCCGTGTTTGACTTTTCCAAACAAACTGTACTCAGCAGGGAAATATGGGTGCATCCAAGTCATGTCAGCTTTCAGGCCATGGTCGAAGTGACACGTTGAAAGCTGGAAATGCTGCCGACTGTGTTTTGAGAATTACTTTTTTTTTTGGTAATTATGCCTGTAACTGCTAATTGTCTAGGCTAAATGGTAGTGCCAAATTGGGGCCTAATGCTTTTCAGCGGTTACATTTGTTAATTGTGGAGGACATAGATGGCACAATTCACAAGATGAGACTGCGGTACATTATATTTCACTCAAACACAATAAAATTTACTTGATCTTGGCAAGTGACAAGACAAAATTGTTCCAAAATGGCACCAAGGTGGTTTACATGCATTTCATTTTCCCACTGCCTCAGCCAAAAATAAATAAACAAACAAATAAATAAATAAATCTTGATTTATATTACATCTAAGTGACAAAGTTATAATATTTCAGCCAGTATATTCAACAAGGACTCAAGAAGGGCAGCTAGAAATATTGGACTGCATAATTGGCAATTCATAACCTGGAAATTGACAGTTGAAGGATAACAGAAAATTATATTTTTCAATGAATATTGAAATAAACCACACTATTAGGATCTCTTTGGGGGGGAAAAAGAAGATGTAACTAGAGAGGCATCCTTCAGTGCAGATTAGGGCACAAATGTGCAGGGAAATAATATGCACGAGCGAGATTATTGTGTAAAGATTCTGCAACATGCAATCAAAGCGGACCCTATTTTCCCCTTCATCAGTTGTCCAGCGTAAGTACTGGCAGCAAGAGGAATCCAATTTAAATTCCACTCCACCGGGAGATGGTATTGTTTCATTTTATGTGTGCTTTGACATTTCTGGCTGTTAATACAGAGTAAAATCCAGAAGTATTTACATAAATATGACATTAAACTGTATTAGAAATTAAGACTGACACATTTGTTGTGGTTGGTAGAGGAAGGACGAGAGTGATTGAGTTTCTAGGTCAAAGGGTTGCGAGGACAATGCAGAGTATACGTACAGAAATAAAGATACTCGGACTGGTAGCCTTTGACGGTGCCTATCTGACAATCTTCTGCAGCACAAATTAACCAGAAAGGGAATAAACAAATTCTTTTTTATCATGACTGATCATCTTCGCCTACTACAACGAACAATCATGTTCCACTTTTGAAGGAGGAAAACAAGGTGATCCAACAACAGAACTCTTGTCAAAGCAAAAACACTCATTACGACCTATGTGCACCCAGGCTGCACATCTGGCACAGGACGTTACGCAGTGGTTCGGTGTAAACCCTCTCAGAGAGGCGAGCGACTTGTTCTGAAATCACGTGTGGCTCTTTTCTCTGTCCCCTGGTTTTTTACGCAGCTGGTCTGCTTTTGCCGAAGCAGCTCGCAACTCTGAACTGCAAATTTAATTCTGCCTGCAGGTAAAGATGCTCTCATTTATTCACAACTTTAAAAAAAAACATTTATATTAAGTGATGCATATAAACCTGCCAGAAGAACATTCATAGAAATCCAGCCATAGATATTAATCCAGAAAACTAAACCAACTAAGAAAAGAAGAAATAAAAATTTTTTAAAAACAGCAGCAATTTCCTTGATGGTGGCAACAAGATCTAAGTGTGTTCTTATAGCCATGAACTACATCTCAAATTAGTCTTGCAATTAGAAGAGAACTAATTACAGCACATACCTTCACCAAGGTCCGTCTAGGTCTAGTCATTGTCCCAACATTCTGTCTGGATTCCAACCATGAACTTACCGTTCTTCTCCTACTTCCTTTTGACTACCTTCTTTAACGGAGTCTGCCGTTGACCTGATAACCTTTGCTCTTTTATCACACGGGTCAGGTAGGGGCCCTGAGTGAATGCACAAAGTGAATTATCAAACTCATTTACTGTTTTGGCAGAACATTTACAAGTGGACGTCCTTCCAGACACAAACTCTCTCTCTCTATGTATCCATGTTGGGGTCGACACCAAGTTGGACTGATTTACACCTCTGGTATTTTAGTTAATTTATTAAGGGACTGTTAAAGCCAAAGTATACATTAAAACAATGATTTCTTTCCCGTTAGTGAATATTAGAGGTTTACTAAATGACAGTCACTTCTTGACAATTATGGTACTAATGTGCGATGCATGGGTCAAAGCTTGCAGTGATATTTTCTGAACACAGATGTCCACGATAATGGATACGGAAAACAAATGCAACATATGTCCACATTACATTTAAGTGAAGATTTTGAAATGAATAAACAATAAATTAAAATTTCAATTTAATCATACATTAATACTGAATATGTATCAACAACAATCATATTTACAAAGAAATTAAAAGAACCAAGATTATCTGTGTCCATGATTTTGTTTCACCAAGACAATACAGTGGTCCCCCTCTAATAAGGACACCCCTATTGTCCAGACAAAGTGGCCTTATTAGAGGGGTGGCCTCTCTTGAGGGGGAGGCCAGTCTGGCCACGTGTGGGGCACAATGTAGCCACAGGTCTCTAAAAGGGTAGTACTTAATACAACTTTACAGATCATCCTCAATGTGTGTGTTTTGTTAATAGTCAATTTTATTTCTGTTTTCACCATTATAAATTTCAATCTACTTCATTAATTGACTTAAATTTAATGCTAAGTTTTACATCATACATAAATCATATGTGTAAAAAAAATATGAGAAATGCGAGTAATAAAAAAGTTTAGCATTTGGAAACAGGCGGAGGCCGAGCCAAATGTGGCCCGTGGGGCGCAAGTTTGTAACCCTGATTCAGGCGCTGCAAGCTGCCGTGCTAATTAAACTGAAGACAAAACCATCAGGGCAGCGGATCATCAAAGTTTGATACGGTTTTTAAAACAACACTGTCTTCAACAATGCAAATGTTTGGTGTGAAACAGGAGTTACTGAGGAGTTTTAACAGCACCAACAGATCGCACCAACGGTGAGAGAGCATTTTATTCTGATTTATTATCCAAAGCAGCACGCTGCTGTCAACTGACCTCCCGTTAAATAAAATAATAAGCCGATTAAAACCGTGTGAAATCACTTCCAAAAAACAGTTACTGCGCAGAAAACTGCGTGTGAGGAAAAGCCAGCAGTCAAAGATGCTTTTATTGCGCCGAACTGATTGACACCCAAATTAATTAATACTTCAAGTTCTTCAAATCGCAGACTGACGATCTCGCCAGCCTTCAAATGAATGCGAAATTGGCGAATAACGGGCCGCCACAGAGAGTTTTTAAACGGATTTTAATGATGCATTTTGATGCATAATTGACGTGTCCTCTTCTTGCCGGTTGACGAGTCAGGATGCTTGGTGAGGTGGACAAGAACTATCGATGTCAACAAGAAGTGGCCTTTCCAGAGGGGAAAATATTACCATTTTGTTTAAATTTGGGTGGGTTAGGGTTAGGGTTAGAGAGGTGGTCGTTGGCGAGGGGGGCCGTTAGAGAGGGGGACCACTGTATTTTCAGTTAATTATTCATCTATAAACCGTGGCTTGTGTCATCACTTAAATATTCATCAATGCATGGTTGTTGTATATTATTACAAAGATAATAAAGGGTTCTTTCATTATAATACACTTCCTGATCACTCCATTCAGTTTGTGTGACTGAGGGCGTCACTTCACTATCTTTTCTGTTTCTGTTCACACATCAGTGTCACTCAGCGATCATGCCACACAACATATCAGTCCCCGGGTTTCCACTCTGTTGATTCATTGCTGGTTTTTACATCTCAGTTGGGTTTGATCAGTTCCTGTATGCAGTTAATCCCAGTGTGGTCTGTCTGTCTGTCTGTCTGTCTATCATCCTGCCCTGCTACTGAACTCAACATAGCACCTGAACTGTGAGTAAATATTTTCACCTGCAAGAAACCTGTGCGTGCATGCTTCATCTGGGTTATAATCCCTGCCGACAGCTGAGAATTAGGCTTTTAGATGGTTGCCATGGTTACCACGGAAAACATTGCGAGAAACAGGCTTTAGAAAAAAAATTTGGCGTCAGCTCAGTAAAAACACAAGAGATTAGGACAAATGATGGCTCATGTGAGAGCTTGTGAGGAGTACATTTAAGAAGTAGTATTCAAGGTTGTTACTGACTTTCTATTTTGCAAAATAAAAGGAAGGGTTATCGCGAGCCATGATTCGTCAGTTTTGGGGGACACCTTCTCTGTGCATGACATTATCCCAGCATGGTCTGACAGGTATTGTTTGCGGTTGACAGACAACAAAAAGCGACCTTGTAGTGACTCATTTGCAACAATTTTGGGTAGAATTACACGTTGCCCAATCGACATGCATACCGAGGAGGTGGGGTCGGCATGGCTACTCCAAGGAGGAGTTCTCTGCACACCCGGCACAGCCCAAGTCCCGACCAACTGGTGGTTAATATATAGATGTTCAAAGTGGATCTTACAATGACCTTTTCCTGACAAACAACAATTTTCTGCAACATAAACATTAACAAACACTGTACTGAGTTCAAAAAGAAAGAGGTAATCTCCAATAAAAAAAAGAACAAAATAACTGGTTTAATAGAGTCTGAAGTTCTCACAGTTTGAGGACCACTTGCATTGACTCACGGTACAAATGTACGCATTTTACAGGTATACTGTTGCACCAAACGTGTTAGGAGTTATCCTGAGCACAGTCCAGAGTGCTATTCAAATATACTTCATGCTTTGTGTTTTATTACTTGGTTTTCTCTCATCTTTACTCTCTCTCTCTCTCCCAGAGATCAATGCCTTTATGCAAATCAAGAGCTCGTGTTTAGATCTGCAATGGAAAAGACTTTCCAAAATAAATCTGCATTAAAGCATCATCCATATTTCATGAAGTTAAAGTGCAATAAGAAGGAACCATTTTGGATAGTGGCATGCAGTGGAGTTTAAAGTTGAAAGTAAGAAGAAAATGTAGCACGGCATGACATCATTCAGTATTGATGAAGCCTTATTCGATTTGAGATAACCAACAGCAGATTATGAACATGGCTTAGTTGTCAATAATGGGACGCAAAAGACAAAGAAATTTCAAAAGATATCAAGAGTCATTAGAGCCACGTAAGACGTGTGTAGGAGCAGGCGGCAACCATGGATTTGGTTTCAGGTTTCTTTCCCCGGTCATGAAGCTTTTAGGCTCACTTTTCAGTGTTTGGTTATTCTAACGCTACAAGCAAAGTCCCTTAGCACGGCAGGGGTGCAGTCCCCCAAGTACAGAACTGTTTTAGAAAGAAACAAATTAAAATAGTCAGCACTATAAAAGAATTTATCTGAAGCAAATCTGCATACTGATTCCCTGCTTGACTGCAGGACAAGTGTAAGTAATACGTGGCAAAAGAATGCATGTTCCCACCCTGCTGCATTATATTGAATCGACTTGGAGCAATAAAGATTTTTGCTCGTTTCATTACACAAACAATATTCTACACTGTGGCAGAAATAATCTCAGTGTATTGTAAAGAAACTGAAGAACCAGCAAACATTTCCACCGTCTCTGCTGAGAAATCTCCTTCTGTCATGCGGAAAATTTATGACAAGAGTTAAATTAAGTAAAAAGGTTAAAATGCTGGAAGGCAATATTGATAATTCCATTGAAAATGCAGAGGGAGTTTGTCAATATTAATTTTCCTGAACCCAAAGGAGCATCCTAACTGGTGTGTCATTCATTCACGGGGCCTGAATCGTGCACTCTGAAACCAAATCGACCCTGAAAGCCCCCAGAGCAAAAAGCTACAGCCATAACCTTTGACCTTTAGAGACCAAGCTTGCCAAAAACAGGACACCATGTGTGCATCTCTCACCAACTATATTTTGTTGAAAGAATATAATGATTACATAAAGTTACAGACATATAAATAGCATTTATTTAGCATTTAGTTATAAAATAAATTGCATGACCCACGTACAGACCCAACTAAGTGAAAACTAAATTCAAAAAAGGAAATAAATCCAAAAGCTACAAAGATAAAAATAAATTAGTGTAGTAGTCCAGTGGCCAAATGGGATTTTAGGGCACAGCGTGTTTGGTGGTATAAATGATGTTTTATTATTGATTCTGGTACTCTGCATGTCCTGAGGAGGAACCAGCCGGGTGCCACTCTGGTACCCTTGGGGAAAATTTTTTATGGGTTACACAGGGGTCAAAACTTAAAAATACTCCAATCATATCGAAAGATATACCATATTATTTGTCTGATCGTAAATTCCAAATTCCAAAAAGGTATAGTTTGTACTAAAACAGACAAAGATCAATTTCAGTTTGTATAGGGGTCAAAAGTTAAAGTTGCTCCAATTTTGGTATAACGTGATGCAAATTACTGGTTGAGCTAATAGGGTTTTAAAAAGGAATAGTTTGCACCATCTGTTATGCTTAGTTATCACGTTACGGGGTAACATATGTCTTATGTCATAGTATCCAATGGACGTTGACCTTTTTGACCATTACTCTGGAGACCATGCATTCAATACAGTCAAAACTATTCCATTTATTAATGTTATTAGCGCAACCAATAATTTGCATCACGTTTTACCAAAATTGGAGCAACTTTAACATTTGACCCCTGTACAAACTGAAATTAACCTTTGTCACCATGTTTGCTGTTTTTACCCCATAACTCCATAACATTCAGTCATAGATAGTCCAAACTATACCTTTTTAGAACCGTTATGATCAGGCAAATAATATATGGTATACTTTTAAATATGATTGGAGGATTTTTACATTTTGACCCCTGTGTAACCCATAAAAAATTTTCCCCAAGGGTGCCAGAATGGCACCCGGCTGGTTCCTGCTCAGGACATGCCAGAGTGCCAGAATCAACAAAAAAAAAAACATCATCCATACCACCAAACACACATCTTTCAATTTCTACTGGACTAAGTCTATCCATTGGTCATCCAACTCCTATCCCACAGAGCTACCTTGTACAGAGAGCAGTTCATGTCAGAATTGTATCAAACTATGAAAAGAAGATGTTCTAAATATAATCATTATTTTCTATGAAGTTTCTCCATTGCTACGTCAAACACTATGGAAATCATTCATCATTTTCCCCAACTTAATCCGTGTCAGAAGCATTCCATATTTGTTACTAGGTCAGATAAACCTTTACATATCAGTCGCTCCTTGTTTTATTCACTCATAATTCCATAGCACAAATATTAGCAGGAGGACAAACGGCTTTCAAATGGGAAAGTGGCTTTTGAGATACAAAAATGTTTTTTTTTCCTTTTTTTGAAATGAATCACTTCAGTGTCGATGAGGTATTCCTGACTACAGACTTTAATACACATTTTTAGGACATCTAGTGACCAGTATTAGCTTTCTGAAAGGGTGTTTAGTATGACCCCATTAAGGGTTATAAATATGCTGTTATTTGAAGTGTTTTGTGTTTTTTTTCATGATTGTTTTATTGTGTATGAGACTATAATGTTTCACCTGAGAAAGTATTTTTATTTTCTAGGTAAAAGGCGTTTTCAGAAACGTTTGTTTTGCAACTGGACTGGAGGATACAAATGGTCAACAGCATTTGCCCTCAGGTAATGCTGCCTTCAGCGTTAAACGTTTGGAGATTGCAAAAAAAAAAAAATCCATTAACTACCATGTGTGTTTATTATATTTGATTTGACCCCCCTCCCCCATCTGCAGCATCACTCTGGGTGGTTTTGGAGCAGATCGGTTTTATCTGGGCCAGTGGAGAGAGGGTCTGGGCAAACTGTTCAGCTTTGGAGGCCTGGGCATCTGGACTTTGATAGATGTCCTTCTGATAGGGGTGGGTTATGTGGGACCTGCTGACGGGTCCCTTTACATCTGAAACCATGTTCTGGAGAGTCGTCGGTGCCCTCATCCGCTCCTAACTCCCTCACTCTATAAGAAAAAAGAAAAAAAGAAGATCTGAGATGTTGTCTTTTTAGCACATTTCCCTGCCCAGGCTGGCCGTGCAACACGTCCCCGTCCCATCTGCTACCAGGCAGGAAGTGTTGTCCTCAACACAACAAGGCTGACTCTACCCACACAACTCCAGGATCAGTCACCGTCAGCCTGCGGCGAGCTCCCGTTGAGAGTCGCCGCAAATGGAGGTGTGCAGAAGATGAGAAGTTCGCAGCTCTTTGGTTGTTTCGCCCCGACCGGCACTAGGACCGAGTATAGTGAGGGCGGGTAACTGTGGAAGACGCGCTTTCTGTCGGAGCCTCGTGTTGCTGCTACCTCACTGCAAGGTAACTGGCTCAAACGGTAACCATGGCGACAGAATATTTAAGGTGATGTCAGCCTCAGAAAGGTACTGTTTGTGTTAGGTGTTATTCAGAGAACGGCTAAATGCACCCGCAACATTCAAAGGTTAGTTTGCATATTCAGATTTTTTTTATTATTATTATTATTTTTTTTTTTCAATATTTAGTCAGCAGCACCGCCCACACTTGTAAGATCGTTTCCCCTTTGGGGAACAGAGATAACACACATGCTACTGAAAAGTTCAAATGTTAAAGTTGTAAGTTGTGCATATAGCTGCGAGTTACTGTCGGTCAGATGTAAAAATGTTCCTAGAAGTGAACCAAAAAAAGTCATTACTTACCGCTCCAAAATTTGACACCGATTGTAATCTGGCGTAGTTTGTACAGGATGCAGATCAAAATGTGCTGAACGAGGAAACTGCAGCTGCTCGCGCTTCCTCTCATCAGATATCTTTAGAAACTCATTTAAACGGGTTCCCAACGTTGAGCCGGCCGTTTCTGAACGGTAACATTCAGGCTTCTTTACTCGAAGGTTAGAAACAAATCGGATTTCTTCTCCCTTAATGGATACGTATATTTTAGTTTTGATGTCCGGTTATCTTATTTCTGCTGCGTAACTGTACATTTTGTAATGTAAATAAAATTTAAGCTCTCATGTCCAGTTGTGCTCAGATTCCTCTTAAACAGTCAGCGATCATCACTCAGAGCTCACTGAGGGAATAATTACATTTAGTCATTGTGGATCTGACTGATTCAGTGTCTGAAGGGGGCAAGTTGACCTTCTTTTTTTTTTTTACAATCTTATTTGCTTTGAAACATTGTCAGCAGTCACGCCTCTTGAGTGTGCCACTCACATTTGACAATTGTGTTGTTTGAGAGAGATCCTGTTTTTCACAAACTGCCGAAAACAAAATTGCGTGGGTGTCATCAGGGCGCCTGTAGGAGAGCTGGAAATGAAATCAAACTGTTTTCCCCAAACTTAACAATGCACGGTGTTGTTATTACGCGTTCTTGCATTTTCAATCACGTCGAACGTATCGTTGGCTGAGAATCAGGAGGTTCTTTGCCCACTTTTTATTGTTTGAAGAAAAATGGATTTGATATTTTGGCCGGTCAGCTGTCCAACATCAAGAGAGCTGACCCTTTTTTATTTTATTTTATTATTTTTTTTTTTTGCATGGAATGATTGACATATGAAAAGTAGACAGTTTATTATTATTCTGATTTTAATCTTCATTCAGTCAGAGATTTTAGCATCAGAATATGGAGATAAAACCTCTTCATTCTGAAAACAGTGTTATACAGTGTGTTAAAGGGCCCTATGTCCAAACTGTGCCCTTATTTTTTCACTTTATCTCAGTTACCTTCAGAATTACCAGGTTCTAGCTGCAACATAATTCTTTTAAAAAGGACAGGGCTCCAAAATTTACTTAAAAGAGCTCAAATAACTGCCATCTCTGAAACACTTTATTTCAAAAGTGTTGTTCTGCCACAACCAGGTTAGGTGACACATGGGCGTCCCCTTAACTTTTTCCGGTTGCTGGGGTCCTCAGCACTGAGGAATCTGCGTGTTTTATGGGCGTAATGGCATAACTGACGTTCCCCTCACAATGCAAGGAGGACACCTCATCTGTCTTCTTAAGTAACCATTTCAAATGGTTACTTTGTGTCAAACAAATGATTTGTTTGACACAAAGTCATTCCAATGATACACAAGGGTCCTCCAAAGAGACCTATTACCAAAGACGTCCAGCTGTCCAGGTTTCACAGACGTACATTAAGACTGGAAGCACCAGGACCCTAAAGACTTGGACCTTCCTTCACCTGTGAAGGTATCGGCATCACCAAACACGTCTGTCCAGTAACCTCATGATTCCACGAGGACTCCCTCACAATGCAAGAGTACACCTCATCTGGGCAAGTGGAGGGCATAGGTCAAGGGCCCTGAGTTCAAGGCCACCATTGATGGTTTTAAATGTCTACTGGGACGATTTACCCACGACCGATACCCGTATTGCTAAAGAGTCAACGTCCACCTTTGTTGTTCATTGTTAAATAGTTTGGGAGGGGGGGGGCTAAATGCCACAGTTGTATGTTAACTGTTTCAGCTAATAGTCCAGGGTTCCCACGGATCCTTAAAAAGCCTTAAAAGGCATTGAATTTGTTCATCTAAAAAAAACGTCTTAAATCAGTCTTTCAAAAGTCTTAAAAATGCCAAGACAAGGGAAATAGGATTTTATTCATTATTTCTTCTGACACTGCAATTAAAAATATCAAAATAAATGGCAATGTTTTATT
>OMMV01226083.1:0-11530 GCA_900302635.1 Chatrabus melanurus | reverse complement strand
GGAGTCAGATCTTAAATCAAACTCCACTTTTGATATTTCATCAGCGCTGTCTCACACCGCATTTGTTAACTTGTAAATATATTAGTGGGGGACATGACTGGATTATCATGATCATTTGGATAATGTGTGAAGTAATCAGTCTGATTGCATTAACAACCTTTGCAACGTGTTGCCACTTGCTGCTGCTTCTTTTTTTTTGCTCACCCCACTGCTGTGACCACCAAATAAAATAGTTTTTCCTAGTCTCCACCTCACCCACAAGCACCTCGATTTCTGTTTCAGAAAAGTTTCTTTTCTTGCGCTTCCTCTCGGTTGCCATGATAAGTAAACGTTTATCGGGCTTAATTTGTCGGCATAAATATTGATGAGGTGTTTTATGGTTGAATGTGGGCGTGTAGAGGGCAAAATATGAGGCTGATCCATGTGCGCGCAATTCCAGGTAGATTTAAAAAGAGAACATTACTTGCACCTGTGTGTATACACTGTTTTATAAACTTTTTATTAATTTTTTTTTTTTTTTTTTACGCTATTTTCAGCTTTAGTGTGTACGTATACTTTTGGTACGGGTCCTGCACAGTGTTTCATGAATGATTTTGTGGTGCTGGGGTGTCTGGCCTTTTGATCAACCAACCTGGGAGTAGGGAATGTGGGGAAAATAATGATTACGCAGGATAAAATCACATGCTGAGGACGGGTGTCTTTGAATGTAGAGTGTTTGTTAATGTTTTAGCAGGCAGTTATTTCATCATCTTTTGAAAAGTAGTTGAGAGTGCAACCTCCCTGTTTGCACTGAAATCTTTATTCCCTCCAGTTTCTACTTTGAAAGTAATTTCAGGTTAATAGTTTTTTGAGGGTTATTTTCAGTGAATGTGGGCTGCAAGAATGCCATGAAATCATCATTAAGATGATTAAATGAGACTTGTGCTCATCTGTCACATAGATACAGAAAATACATCCAGCCATTATCATCTCTTTTGTGAGTGCATAACAGCAGTGATGTATTGCTTAGAATAAAACAAATATATTAAGTCTAATAATAGAAAAAAAAATACAAGGGACACATCTGTGCACATAACTCAGATAGCACTTGCTATGCCACAGCACAAGCAGCCTGTCTGAACTGAAAGCCTACAGGTCGCGATAAAGGAAAGCAAATGCTAATAATAATGTGCTCACACTGACACTGTGTGCCAAACCGGAGATTTGTCAATTTGTTTATTGGCCCTTTACATTTTTGTTCTGGTTAATTCTCTGTTTGCTGCCATTCCCGCTTTCCTTTTTCCTCTGTTCCTTTTCCCTTTTTAATTATCTTCCCAGGACCTTGGGCAGCAGCTCATTTCTACCATTCAATTCTGTGAGCGATTACATTTTGACACAGCTCAGTCATATTATTTGATTTCAATTTCATAGTAAATGTGGAAACAGCCCAGTAGCCCTAGTCATGAATATCGTGACTGCTGGATGTATAATGCACTTTTTTCCGAGGAGTTTAAGCAAAGGGAGATAAATAAATTGTGGGTGGGGGGGGCCAAAAAACGTGACTGAGCTCATCTGTGAAAAGTGTTGGTGTGGTGCCCGACCACTTCTGGAGCATCTCCTGTGTTTTGTTTTCTTTCCAGCTGCAGTTTTTGCTCATGAATAGCAAACGGATTTGGATTACTGAATAAAAACAACATCCTAAATTGACATACCAAAGTAGTCCCTTTGGAAGAAATGTTTTGTATCCTAATACACTCCTGTCAGTCAAAAACTATTGGTAATGTGTTATCAGTATGTTATGAATGCCATGCCAGTATATTGTTCCTTCACTATGACGTCTAATAACCTAATGCAGTAAGCAATGAAGTGGTATGTATGTATGCATGCATGTACAGTAAGGTCCATAAGTATTTGGACAGTGAAGCAATTTTTGGAATTTTGCCTCTGTACACCACCAAAGTGGAGTTTAAATAAAACAATCGATGTCAGATAAGATATACTTTATTTATCCCTGTAGAGAAATTCAGTGCTCTGCATTTAACCCATCCTAATTACAGTTAGACACAATCCAACCACTAGGAGCAGTGGGCAGCCACAGTCCGGCCCCCAGGCACCAACTCCAGATGTAGGGACTCTGCCTTGGTCATGGGCAGAGAAAGGAACAGACCCTAATGTGCATGTTTTTGATAGTGGGAGGAAACCGGAGTGCCCGGAGGAAACCCACGCAGACACGGGGAGAACATGCAAACTCCACAAAGAAAGGAACTGGGCATGGTGGGAATTGAACCCCCAGACCTTCTTGCTGTGAGGCACGGTAGCTCAGTGGTGACCCATGCTTGTAGTGTACATTTTCAGCTTTAATTTAGGGGGTTTAACAAAAATATCGCAACAACTTAAGAATTACAGCCATTAAAAAATTTTTAAAAAATGGAAAAAAAATAAATCACTTTTACAACCAGTTTTCTTTACACAATGTCAGGTGATGGACACATGAACATTTCCAAGTAAGTGAATAATGTCTTGAACTTTATTTACGTCAATCAAGAAAAAAATGCAAACAGTGTGGTACTGTATGGTATGGTAAATCTGCAGCTCTCAAAAACTGATTGGCAGTCTATGTGTAAGAAAGCAAAAGCATCTTTTGCCAGAAAACACATAGGAGATTCAGTCCTAAATTTAATCTGTTGCTTGAAAATCCTTGTCTGTGCCCCTTCACCATGAAGCTGTGACTAGTGGTGCAACAGATAAAAGTTGTACAATGCACAGTTTCTCCAATCACAACCACAGGAACCTAGAAATCCTTCAGAGGTGTTGTGGGTGCCTTCCCTCACTTGCCTCCTTCTTTCATGGTCACTCAGTTTTTAGAACTGTCTAGCAGATGGTCTCAGTGGGTAAATGCGCAGTCACGCTATGACGTTTGGGCTGACGAATATGCACACATCAGTGATTGCCTGCCTCTGCTGGCCTTCGGCAGTTTTTGGCTGTCTTCGGCGGCACTCGGCGGTGTTCGCTGATGAACCGCGACCGCGCCCACATTTTTCAACATGTTTAAAATTTCTCGATGTACTTGTGGCCACATAGGAGACCGTTACAGACTGTAGATCATCGCTATGTGCACGTTGCACACGGTAGCCCTCGCTAGCCTGCGGTACCGGTACAAACAGCCTCCAAAAGCCTGAGTTACTGGTGTGACTGTGTTTTCTGGCTAACGTGTGGGTGTTGGTTCGCCTACCTGCTCAGAATCACTGGACAGTGGTGTGTCGAACTCCTCTCCCGAACGTTTCCACATTGGCAACAGTCCCGCTTGTTATAATGGCGCGCTGGCTAATGGCTGCCTCTGCTACTAACAAGGTGTGAAAGGCTGTGATGCGTTTGAGGTTCGCTACGAAACTCCGAGAATGTGATTTTCGCAACTTTTTCTCAATTTTACTCTCTCTTTGACCTCGTTCATAAGCTGCTGGCCCGAACGTCATAGTGTGACTGCGTCTTAAGGAGTTTTTTCATTCATTCATTTTCTATACCTGCTTACTCCAAGTAAGGGTCACAGGGGGTGCTGGAGCCTATCCTAGCGGTCATTGGGCTTGAAGAAGGGTACACCCTGGACAGGCTGCCAGTCCATTGCAGGGCCACACCTATGGTCAATTTAGAGTCACCAATTCACCTAACCTGCATGTCTTTGGAAGTGAGAGGAAGCCGGAGCACCCGGAGGGAACCCATGCAAACACGGGGAGAACATGCAAATCTACACAGAAAGGACCAGGTCAGAAGCGAACTTGGGGCCTTCTAGCTGTGAGGCAACAGTGCTAACCACTAAGCCACCGTGCCGCCGCCTTAAGGAGTTGTGCAACCAATAAGTGGACCTTGGTTTGATTTCCAGTCATGCTACCATTCCTTTTGACAAGACATTTGATCTGCATTGTCTCGGTCAACCCAGCTGTAAATGGGTACCAGCCTTGGCTGGGAAAGTAACCTGAGTTGGACTGGTATCCCATCCAGAAAGAGTCGTAGACTCTCATCTACTTCAGGCTGTGGAATCCATAGATAAGCACCCGCACTAATGGGTCTTAGGGCCTATGTAGGACTTAATAGAAGACTACTTTAGACAGTTACCATAGAGTGCAATACTTTTCATATTTCTTAATTAATGATTGATGCGAATGAAATGTAAAACCGATTCACTGACTTGGAAATGTTCATGTAAAAGTGATGATTTGTATTAATTATGGTTTGCACAGACTAGTCGATCAACCAGTTGACCTTGCTGCTCTCCAATGATGCATTAAGCTTGTCGTTGACTAGTTGCTAATCATGTGATTATGGCACACTGCTGCACTGTTTTGGTTCTAAACAATGACGCATGACATTTTAGTCTGGTGGCACTGCCATAAATTATCAATGTAAAAGACTTGTATGTTAGCTGTGAGTGAAAACTTTTTAAGGTGTTTTGGGGTACAGTTTTATTATGACACAAACAAAACTGCTTTCCACTTACTGCCACTCTGTGCATGTGTACCATTTCGTTGGTATTCAGCACTATGGACACAAAAAAACTGGAAACTGTGACTGGAAGGACTACAACAGCAGAGAAATGGCTTAAAGCCTGTCTCACACAAGACAATCCAATAGTGCACCACATGCCAGAATCAGGATGTCTAGCAGTGTCACATACTTCAGGTGCACATGCACTCAGAGCACGATAACGTGCGATCTGGATATCGCATGCTGACGCACTTTTTCAGTACGGGAAAGCGCAGACTACATGGACATCACCAGAGTTACCGTTGTAGTCACCTGCATGCTGGATCATGCTCAGAGAAATGCGCTACCTGGCCAAAATGTCATAGCTAATGTTCATTCATAATGCAAGTGATGCTCCTCATCTGAGTCTCCCGAAATAACCATTGGTTTGGCACAAAGTCATTCCAGCGGTACCCAAGGATCCTCTGAAGAAACCTAGTACCAAAGACATCTCCTTAGGACACTGGTTGGCATCCAAGTCTCACAACCATACATTAAGACAGGAACCACCAGGCCATAAAACACTTGGATCCTCGTTCTCCTGCAAAGGTATCGGCATAACACAATGCCTCTGTCCAGCCACTTCATAACTCCATAAGCGCTTCCCAGGCATTGCTTGATCTCAAAGGCAGAGGATGCAACGGCATGAATTAGGGCTGCACGATTCTGGAAAAAAAGTGAATCACGATTTTTATTTTTATTTTTTGCATAGAATTGAGATCACGATTCTCTGGCACGGTTTATTTTAAAAAATTGTTTTTTATTTTTTATTTTTTTACAAATTTAAATGTTTATTGCACTCACGTGCATATGATAATAATGTTTATTGCAGCTTTACATGTGGTGTAAAACCGGTTGTTAATTCCCATCACTATCCTAGCCTAAAAGACTGTTGGCCAAGGAGGAAGCCATTAATTCAAAAGTTACATCAAGAAAACTTGTCCTTTGTCCTGGTGATCAACTGTAAACCTCTATCTAGCTTTCTAAGTGATGTTAGCCATATGGCTATAACAGCATGCATAGATACAGTAATTACAACCTGTAAAGCTTGGCGGGACATGAGGCAGTTCAAGTGCCTCATTTAAATCTTCTCTGTGTTCACTTATAGATGACTGGAACAAATTCTCTCACCCTTACACCAAGAAAGACTTTGGAAAGTGGGAGCTGATTCTACCGCCAAAGCATGACAAGTCTCCAGCTGTGGATCACAACACAAAACTTAAGGTAAAGCCTGTCTTTGTGCCTGTTTTCACGCCCAGCGGGGAACATGCTGCAGCAGTATGGGGACTTGTCACTGTAATGTGCCATGGTGATTCCCTGTCATACTGTATGTGCTGTCTTACGAGCCAAATAAAAACCTGGCACGTCACCGTCAATAACATATCCTACTCACAGAAGGAAGCTTACTTTATATACACAATCTGCACAGTGGAGGGTAGATGCACCTGAGGAGCCCATCTGATGTTTTTGTTGTTGTTATTGTTTTACTCCAATCTGCACAAGTTGTCCCTCAGGATACTGTTTGGAGTTTGTTCCCTACAAAACATGCCTCACAGTGGGTGTAGATGATTGGTTTGTAGCTATAGTAAATAATTCATCAGGGTTAAATACAAAAGGCACACCTTCCATTATGCATGGTCTCCCAAGCAAACGGCACGGATGAGAAATAATCCCGAAATGAGATGCCAGGCATGGAATGGATGGCACGGTGGCACAGCTCGCCTTGAGACCAGGTCATCACTGGCTCACTTCTGGACAGGCTGCCTGGCTCCCATTGTCAGCGGAGGTCAGTTTAAGGACGATAAGAAGCAGATGGAGGCACTGGCACCTGGCCTCTCCTCGCACACCCCCGCTGCCTGTGACTGGTTGTCTTGCTGTGAGCTCCACTTTAGAATTAGTTCCACAGCACTCCCTCGTGGAAGCACGAGCCCAGCTCCAATCACTCTCGTGTAGAGCAGCATGCTCTTCCATCCTCTTTGTCCAGGGGTCCAATTTGTCTTTCTAAACAAGCACTGTCCTCTTGCAGATGAAGTATTTACCATAAGCTCTTTATGTTGTCAATATGCAAGACCCTCTCCAAACCCAAACTCTTATTTAAGCAATTAAGTGTCCACTTGTTTTTTTTTCTTTTATCTCATTTTGCTCTTCTTGTATGTTGCCTTGTTTGATTTTCCTCTTCAAACAGCCCTTCAGCCTGCCCAGCAGTCAGATCCCCCCTCCCACCAAACCCTCTTAATGTACCTAACGCTGGCCAATTTGTCTGAAGGACCACTGCTCTGTCAGGCTTTATGCCAGTCCATTTATCCAACTATCTTTTCTTAATCCTATAAACTGTGAAGCATGTCATAAGGAGAGCCAGGCAGCTCGCCCCCAGGTGGCCTGGGCATAATGAAAAAACCCCAGAGGGGGGTCTGGCCGGCGGCTCACAGGCAGGTGGTTTTGGAGCAGTCATTACTTCACAACAGACAAAACAGTAGCCAGAATTAGTTGGGTTCTCCTGCCTGATTCTGCAGGGGACAAAACAGGGTGAACACATACTGTGGGTAATGCCACAGGATCGATTTCCTGGTGTTTTGGGTTTTTTTTCTCGAATCTCATGCTGCTTTTTTCCTTTCTTATTTGACTGAATGAGGCGAAGTTACTTTTGTTAGATTTCTAAACTCTACTTATTTGACCTCCTTCCAGCTCTAAATTGCAGACATAATAGATTTGAAGGAAAGATAATGGTTTAGAGTTATTTTTCTAAATTGTGCCATGGGGTAAAATTTCCTCTGAATGATCCAGCAAGTGATTGTTTAAAAGAGAAAAAGAACCTATTGAACCTCTCACAGAAGTGATAAAAAGAAAAGAAGCATTTGTGACCATCAAGTTGAATTAAAGGACAAAACTTTACACTTGAACCCAAAATATCCTAAACAAGTATTCTGATGATTATTTGCCCAGGGTCCTGTAGCTACATTCACATCATGGGCTGAAGTAACCCAAATCAGATCTTTGCCCTCACATGACCGAAAGAACACACTTTTGTTTATTCACTTATTTTTAATTTTACCCCCCAGCTCACGAAGGCTGAAAGGATATTGTTGTTGTAACTCTGTCTCTCTTTCTCTTGCGTTCTGCATATTCACGGAAAAATGTCCTGACCAATCAACTCAAAATTTTTGTGATATGTTTTGGCCAGGTTAGCATCGAAGTGTATTTATTTTGGGACCAAAAGGTCAAATGTCAGTCATTCGAAGCTTTATTATTATTATAACCAAAAATTGATGGTGTAATGGTGATACTCTATGTACATGATTGTTACCAAACTTGCATCTGCGGGGTTTACACTTACAACTCCAAATCAGAAAAAGTTGGGACGGTATGGAAAATGCAAATTAAAACCCCCGCAGTGATTCTTGCATTTACTTTCAATTCAGCGTCAAATCACAACATAAGTCGCCCAGAGGCACTTCACAAGATTAAGGACTTCTGTTTCATTTCAGACCGTATGAACCCAAGATATTTCATGTTTGTGTCTGGTCAACTTCATTTCATTTGATAAAATACATCCATTTCTACATTTAAGGCCTGCAACACATCCCAAAAAAGTTGGGGCAGGGGCAATTTATGGCTAGTAATGAGGTTTAAATTTTTTTTAAATATTTCAAACCGGTGATATCAACAGGTAATTGTAATCATGATTTGGTACAAAAGCAGTGTCCACAGAAAGCTGAGTCTTTCAGGAGCAAAGATGGACAGAGGATCTTCAATTTGTCAACAAATGCATGAGAAAATTATTGAAATGTTTAAAAATAATGTTCCTCAAAGAAAGATTGGAAAGGATTTGCATAGTTCTCCCTCTACAGTGCATAATATCATTAAACGATTCAAGGAATTTCAGTGTATAAAGGGCAAGATGTGCAAGCCTAAGATGAACACCCATGGCCTCTGTTCCCTCAGACAGCACTGCATCAAGAATTCATTCATCAATGGCTGATATAACCACACGGGCAAGGGTTTACTTTGGTGAACATTGGTCAAGCACTACAATACGCAGTTACATTCACAAATGCCACTTAAAACTTTACTCTGCAAAAAAGAAGCCTTATGTTAACCTTGTTTGGAAGCAGTACCGCCTTATCTGAGGCTCTGAGGCATCTGGGTTGGGCCATCACTCAGTGGAAATGTGTACTGTGGTGAAACAAATGAATATTCCAGAGCTTTTTTTGGAAGAAATGTACAGTGTGCGCTCCGGACCAAGGATAAAAAGGACCATCCAGACTGTTATCAGCAACAAGTCCAAAAGCCAGGGTCTGTCATGGTATGGGGTTGTGTCAGTGCCCTGAAATGTCTTGGGTTCATACTGTCTGCATTGAAATGTAAGTCAGAGTAAATGTGAGAATCACTAGGGTTTTTTTGTTTGTTTGTTTGTTTTGACTTATCCATACAGTCCCAACTTTTCTTTTTCCGATTTGGGGTTGTTGAAGTTAATTGTGCCTACGTGTGTGTGTGCGCGTGTACGTACACTAACATTGTACCCGGGCATCAATGACCGGGTGTGAGATTACGCACATGTGATGTACACCAAGCCCCAGCCCATTTTTTTTTAAGCCATAGAGTTATGCATAATTAGGGCATGGTTGCTTTGAGTGACAGGTAGTGTGTGCCGTCAGCCGACTACAAACTGCTCTGTTCGCAGTGACTGCCAGCAGTGGCTGTGAGTCGACCGTGTCTGTCCTTTCTGAGCATTTTATTACAAATATCTGTAATAATGTGGCTTTTTATGCAGCCAGTAATCCTAAAGGATAATCTGAGAAGTCTGTGCTCCAGTATTTCTGTCAAGTGAAATTTTCATGTTTTTTTTTAAATTTATGTTAGCACCATTAGCAGGTATCGCAGCTTAGCTGACGTTACCTCCATTCCACATGAACCTGAGCACTCCACGGTTACTGAGGCAATAAGCCGGTCAGAATTTTTAATGCCCGCACCCGAGCCACCAATCATGAAAACCATTGCCCAGTCCACAAAAATATGCTTTAATAAAACACCTGAACCAAGGTTAGCCTGTTAACTTTAGCTTGTTCGTTAACTCTGATGGGGGGTGTGTTTACGCTTCATTCATCCTGCCCAGGTCACACAGGGTCTTGCCCACGCTCCACCTCTTTACCGGTTTACAGGTTGGCCGGGACGTAAGCAGAGTAAGCACTGCCAAGCTATTTATAGCCTCGGCATGGCTGCCCGTGGAATAAACAGTAAATGGGAGAAATGTGAATATTCTATTAAATTCACAATAAAACATATTTTAAATATGCCCATATGGAGCCGACTGACCCAAGCAATCAGCACACCAAATTTAGTGTAGGTAGAATCAAAACTGTAGATTTCTATAAGCATCACACACAGACACACACACATGCATAATAGTCTCTCTCTATCTATCTCTATCTCTCTCTATATATATACTACTGATGTATGTATTAACATCTTTTGTTGCAACATACTTTTTTGTTTATTGCATGTAGAATACATTTTTGTTACTGTTTGTGTGCTTGTATGGTCTTCTATGGCAGGGTTAAAGTGACACTGGTGTCAGGTCACTTACAAACATTACTGAACTGGTGTGTCATAAAGGCCATTTTAAAAAAAGAAAAAAAAATCACAATTGCGCATTATTGCTTGAGATGTGAATATACTGTAGCATCTAAGACCAGCAGACTGTAATGTTGTTGATGGTGTGAGCTTTGCATTGCAGAGAAGGGAGTTGCTTTCTGGAAGAGGGGTGGTTTTACTGTTGACACTTTGAAAAATGCTTGGTTTATTGGTTGAACAATCTGCACCATCTTTTCAGTATAATGGATGGGGAGGAAGAGCAGTTTTATGATGTAAGCATTTCATCTCTGGGAGATGTAAATCCATGCTGACCAAAATTACAAATGTTAAGGCTCAGAAACATGCACAAGTCACAAAGGAATTCTATTAACTCATTCATTCATTTTTCTAAACCCACTTACGGGTCACGGGGTGCTGGAGCTTACCCCAGTGGTCATTGGGTGAGAGGCAGGGTACACCCTGGACAGGCCGCCAGTCCATCGCAGGGCCACATATCGACAGACAATCACATTCACACTCTCACTCACACCAACGGTCAATTTAGAGTCACCAGTTCACCTAACCTGCATGTGTTTGGTAGTGGGAGGAAGCCGGAGCACCCGAAGGGAACCCACGCAAACACGGGGAGAGCATGCAAACTCCACACAAAAAGTAAAAGGTCAGAAGTGAACCTAGGACCTTCTCGCTGTGAGGCAACAGTGCTAACCACTAAACCACCGTGCCGCTTGCTCAATATTATTCTCTTTTAATTGTATCTTTATTATGATTCTACCATGAGATATGAATGTCCCTTTGTGGCTGTCTGCTGTAATGTGACGGTAATGTCTGTTGAATGCCCCGTCTCTGTCTCATTGTTTTGAGTGCCCTTGTTTTAACAAGACTCATTTATCTTTTTTTTTCCCAGGTCGTCGTTCATACCAAAGAAGGCGAGCGACTGTACCGGATCTCACCCTGGGCCAAATATGTGACAAGGGAAGACAAATCTGTCATTTATGACTGGTTTCACTGGGATCCCCCTCATCCTTACATCGTATGTTTTACTTATTATTCTTGTTTTTTTTTGTTTTTTTAGCTTTGTTTTATGGGCCCGTAAGATGTGAGTGAAATTAAAAATCAGTCATATTTGTTTGAAAACACAAAGGTTCATGATCAATAAGCTGCAGGTTTTTCTCTTTGAGTCAGACGCTGACAATCTCAAATCTCCATAATGGTTCAACTGAGACATTCAACTCTTGTAGTCTAATTCAGAGACATTGCATTTTGCAATTCATGAGCATCTCTGTCTGGAATTTGGTAATATGAGTCTCATCTCGAGGCGCCTCATCACAACTTTGATATTTTTATAGCCAAGTCTATTTGTGTCTTCCAAAATCTCAAGAACACCTCAGTTGGCTTTGGAAAATACACAGTACCTTCTCTCCTTAGAGCTTTGCAAAACAAA
>OMMV01226079.1:0-10357 GCA_900302635.1 Chatrabus melanurus | reverse complement strand
CTTAGTTGTAACGAGTGGTTATTTGAGCTACTGTTGCCTTTCTGCCCATTCTCCTCTGACATCAACAAGGCGTCCACACAACTGCCGCTCACTGGATATCTTCTCTTTTTCGGACCGTTCTCTGTAAACCCTAGAGATGGTTGTGTGTGAAAATCCCAGTAGCTCAGCAGTTTCTGAAATACTCAGACCAGCCCGTGTGGCACCAACAACCACGCCATGTTCAAAGTCACTTAAATCCCCTTTCTTCCCCCATTCTGATGCTCGGTTTGAACTTCAGCAAGTCGTCTTCACCACGTCTAGATGCCTAAATGCATTGAGTTGCTGCCATGTGATTGGCTGATTAGCTATTTGTGGTAACAAGCAATTGAACAGGTGTACCTAATAAAGTGACCGATGAGTGTGTGTGTGTGTCTCTCTCTCTCTGCCTCTCTCTCTCTCTCTATAAACTGCTTTATCTTCGTCTCGTGTTGATAAAAATTGTGATTAAAGGTTTGGGTGGGCCCCAGAAGATTTTCAGATTTCAAAGTTCTTAACTTTTTGAATGGCTGGTCCAGTGGTTTGAGAGGTGGACTTTTTGACCAGAGAATCTCTTGGGCAAGGTCCTTAATCCTCAAATTGCCCGCGGTGTGTAGTTGAGTGCCTTCATCATCTGTGTGTGTGTGTGTGTGTGTGTGTGTGAGGCATCACTGTAAAGCACTTTGAACGTCTACATCAGATGGAAAAGAGCTACAGAAATGCAGTCCATTTACTATTTGATGATTCTGACGGATACGTGCAAAAAATGTTCTGTAGAATTTCTATAGAAATCCTTCAGAATTTTTTTAGAGCAGACTTTTCTATAGAATGCAGAGATTTCTATAGAAATTCTATAGAAACAGCTTTATTGAACTCGTGTTCTGCAGAATACTCTCCAGAAATTTCTAAACAAGTTCTTTAGAAGGTACTCTATAGAAAGCCACAGCCGTAGCCTTCTAAATCCACCAAGAACATATCAGAGACAGCGGTCCTATGTGTCATATTCCAATATTATACAATCCAGATTCACATTTAATTAGGTCCAAGCCACAGTCATACAGGGTCTTATTCCAAGGTGTCTGTATTGCAATGCTTATCAATGCTTTGGTGATTTTTGTCTTTACTGGCTGCATCTTTATACAGCAATGTATGTTTGGACGGAGACACTTTGGTTGTTTCACTTTCTGCAAACAGTCTGAAGTGATTCTCTTTTGCTCCAATTTTGGGTTATGGTTAAGGACAGTTTCAGGGACATTCGCAACACTTACACCATCAAATTGCTGCGAAGTGGAAAGCAAAAATTGCTGCAGGTCTCTGTACTGATGCAGACAGACGCTTAACGTGTTGCAATATATACACCACGGGATGAGACCTGGCCCCTACTTTTAGTAAGAAGCTTCAGTCAATTACAGGTATATCACCAGAGATAGAATTCAGTGTGACAGTAATCAGCCTTTTCTTCCAAACCTTGTAAACCTACTTTACTCCATATTCTTAGATATTCTCCAGAGTTTTGTTCTACACAGAAAACTTTTCAGAGTAAAATCGACCCTGCCGGGACAGCATTTGGTCCCACTCCAAATAGAGTAACTAAACTCTATCGTAGTCTTCAATCAATTTGAGTTTTCTGCAAAATTTCCTGCATACCTCTTATTCTGTCCATCTTTGTGACTCCACTCTTTCATCTTAGCATTGTCTTTGCTGCTTCCATTCTTTTCCTGCAGCCCCTTTGCTGCCCATGTCTCAGCCCCATACATAATTGACGGTCTTATAAACTTTACCTTTCACCCTTTTCTTCAGACACACAACACTTCTGTTGCCCTTGTCCAGTTGTTCCATCCAGACTGTGGATTATTTCACCACCCAGTTCACTGTCTTCAGCTGCCACTGATTCTTGATATTTAAACCTATTCAGTCTTTTCAATGCCTCGCCCGGCAAGCTAACTTCCAAATCTTAATCTTTGTTAAACCTCAAACATTGTCTTCTAGTTCATCTATAGTTCTCTGTCTTCCAAACACCATCTCTAGTCTTCTAGGTTCCTCTTAGTCCGTGGGCCAGGCAGGCTTTCGGTACCACCTAAGGTGAATAAACAGCACTTACAATCCAGCCTCAGTATAACATGGCCTACAGAAAAATGTATGATAGCCATTCCAGAGTGGTAGCCGTATAGCCAGGTAGGGGGTCAATGACAGATTACACAGGGGTCAAAAATTTAAAATGCTTCAGTCATATTGAAGGTTATACCACAGTATTTGTTTGATCATAAAGATTCCAAAAAGGCATAGTTTGGATGATCTATGACCGAAAGTTATGGCGTTATGGGGTAAAAACAACAAACCTGGTGACAAAGGCCAATTTAAGTTTGTGCAGGGGTCAAAAGTTAAATTTCCTCCAATTTTCACAATATGTGATGCAAATTATTGGTTGAGCTAATAGCTTTTTAAAAAGGAATAGTTTGCACCATATGTTACCCATATGTTATTGGGTAACATATGTCATATGCCATAGTATCCAATGGAAGTTGACCTTGTTGGCCCGTTACTTAGGAGACCAAGCATTCAAAATAGTCAAAACTGTTTAGTTTTTTTTAAAAATCCTATTAGCTCAACCAATAATTTGCATCATATTTTCCCAAAATTGGAGCAACTTTATTTTTTGACCCTTGTGCAAATTGAAACTGGCATTTGCTACTAATTTTGCAGTTTTTAACCCATAACTCCGTAACTTCCATTCATAGTTAAAACAAACTACACATTTTTGTAATCCTTATGATCAAACAAATAATGTGGTATACTTTTTTTAACATGATTGGAGCATTTTTATATTTTGACTCCTGTGCAATCCTTCATTGACCCCCCTACCTGGCTACGGCTGCCACTTTGGAATGACTATCATACATTTTTGTGTAGGCCATGGTACACTGAGGCTGGATTGTAAGTGTTGGTTATTAATCTTAGGCGGTACCAATTAGGTCAAAATTGGCTGTGGGCTCATGGGCTATCTGTAGTTCCTTTCTTCTGGTGCTGTATAGCACAGTGTCATCAGCATAGAGCATCAACCAGGGAGATTTCAAACTCGGTGGCTCAGTCTCATCAATTATGGCTCAAAGGTTCCACAGCTGGATTCTGTTTCTGATGCCAACCCTCTCTATTAATTAATCCTGTCTTGGGACCAGCACAGAGGTTGGATGGATTGTCCAACACCTGTCCACTGGGAGCTGGATCTGGTTGATCATGGAGGATTGGGCTGCAGTGTGTAAAAGTCAGAGCACCAGTTTGTAAGATGTAAGTGGACACACAAACATGGTGACGCAGAGACACAGCGGACCGCTCTCGAATGTTATTGTGTATTGTTTTTGTATTGTTTGGCTTCATTCACTGATGTATAAAGCAGTCTTCACACTGAAGCTTACACGCATCACTGTTTCCTCCCCACACACATTTCATAGAGGATTTAGATTAACACAATAAAGCCAGCAAGCTCATTTCATGCGGGGCTGGAGGTGGATGCGAGGGCAGAGTCTTCCCAAGAGCCAGAGCCACATGCTGCGATCCTTCTTTTCATTGTGACTTATATCACCTGCTCTGGATGCTCCCAAATCGATTTTTGTTTGCATTGCAACCCCAATGAGTCACTCATCATCCCGGAGAGAATCACAAGATGATTTCAAATCCACATCATCTAGATGAGATGGAGCGGCTCGTATTCGCCTGTGAGCAAGGCAGAGTCGGAGAGCGTTACATTTTGATCTTTTTTTATGTTTACGCGATAAACATTCTAATGTTGTGTGGGGTTTTTTTTTTTTTTTTTGTACGCCTGTTCTCGCTCTGAAATTACTCAGACTGTGACGATAACAGGCACGCCTTTAATGTTCAGAATTTTAGAAGCTTGTTCCAAACGAGAATTTTGAGCAATGCCGTAAAAGGTGTTCTTCCTTTAAAGGTGCGCCATCAGTGACTGTTAATTTTTAGGAAGTGAAGCCAATCAGGCGCGATAATAATCTCTAAAGTGATTTTAAACCTGTGCTGTGCACGATTAACATTTTTCACATATTAAATATAAAGTTCAGTTTTTTTTTTGTGTCGTGCAAAACATCGTGCTGTAATTTGAGAAACGTTTTTGTGTGTTTGTTCCACTATTCCTCTGAAGTGCTTGGCCCAGTTTACACCATACTTGCTGTATGCATGTACTTTGGCCACAGAATTGCCCTTAAGGGGGTTGTTTTGGCAAAGGTCAAGGTCGTTGGGGTCAAAGGTCAAATTTTTGGTTTATCTGCCTGTTTGTTCTCCTACTTCTCCCAGGTCCCTTTGGCTAATTTACATCAGACTTGAAAATACTTTTATTTTTATAAGCCAATTATACAGTCTTTGGCCTCTTTAAATATTTATATTTATATATTTCCCAAGTTTGTATCTAAACCTTTTTTCAGGAGGTCGGTGAGTGACGATTTAGGTGGAATGGAGGCCGAAAATGGCAACCACCAAAAACGTATGGCGGCTGAAAAAAAATGTATATCAAGGGCAGATTTGAGGCCGATTTTATTCCCAAAAAAGTATGGAGGCCGAAATTATTATTATTTTTTTTAACACTATGTATGAAGGTGGGTTCTGGAATTGCCCAGGTGAGGTCAAATGTGACAAAGGTCAGTCATTAGGGTCAAAGTTGTTGGGCTGCTCCTCCCAGGTTAAATGAAGGTTAAAATTGCTGTTTAAAAATTCATTTTGGCAAAGGTCAAGGCATTCGATACGGACTAAATGTGACACATGCTTAGGTGGATTCCATAATTGCCTTGGCAAGGTCAGCCAGAGGTCAATCATTTGGGTGAACGTCCAGGTAATTGGGGTCAAATGTCAGGTTGCTGTAGCCCTCACTGTCTTCATGCACATGGGTACTGTTGCCGAGTTCCTGGAATAATAAAACAGAATTTACTGCAGTATCACTAATGCATTTAAATTGAGCTTAAATTGTTTATTTTTAAATGCTTGAACTGGAGTCGGAACTGAAACCATGTTGCCGTTTGCATGAATGGATGTGGAACTGGAAAAACTAACATTTGGTGTTTTGTCATTACCCATAATGCAAAAGTATTGCTATGCAACGGTGCATGCTTGTTGGAAAAGTTGTTGGAAAAGTTCCGGTTTGGCGCCGTTCTCTTTACTCTGAGTTCTTTGGGGGGTTTTTTTCCTGAAGTATTTGAGCAAAAAAAAGCACAGTACAAAAGTCATTGATCGTTGTAATTTGCTTTGCTGACAGTCCCTTAAGCTTTGGCCATCTTCGAAGCCATAATTAGTCAGTTCTTTCGCCTTCTTCCAATTTCAACTCGGGGTCGCCACAGCATATCCGATATGGATCTGCATGTTGATTTGGCACAAGTTTTACGCCGGATGCCCTTCCTGACGCAACTTCTAAGCCATAATTAATGAGCCATAATTCCTGAAAGAACTCGTAATATTGGCATTGAAAATGTGAATCCATGCACATCAGCAGGGAGAAACAAAAACTGGAACTCTTCCAACAATTTTGTGCACATGCTTCACAGTGACGCGCCACATTGCATTATGGGTAATGACAAAAGACGGAATTGGGCCCCGTCCCTGATCACGTGTCTGAAAATGATGTTCGCACATGTGATTGTTTTCTCTTTTGGGAATGTGCAGCCACTGTATCTCCCAGTGACCATGAAAGTGTTGAGATTGGAATCTGCTGTGAGGTTCTCGCCCTGACGGGCCCCCGCTGGTCCCCCCCCCTGCTGGCTGTGTTCAACACACACAAAAACATCCAGTGTCTTTCTTCTCTGCCTGAGATGATAAGAGAGCTATGAAGCTCACTGAACTGGGAAGTGAAGGGAATTTTATGGAAAGAGATTCAATGCACACATCAGACTCCAGGTCCTTCTTTCTTCCTTGCTTTGTTGTAATTTTGCTTTTCTTTGCCAATTGTTGATAAATGATAAGCTGCTGAAATCCACTTTTTTTTTTTTTTTTTTACACGGGCTGTCGAAGCTTTTGTGTGAAGAGGTCAGTGGGGGGGGTCCAAGTATAGCCAAACCACGTGTTTGATCACAAACGTTTTCCACAGATTTTAATATTTTAATTTAACAGTAGAATCTTAAAAATGTTTTTTTATTAAGGCATAATTTCTGTATATAGAAATTATGAAGTCAGTCCAAGATACAGGAAAAAGTTCAATGTTTGGGTGCAATTTTCCTTGTTGGGCACAATGTTAGAGGTTAGACTAACCGGAAAAAAAATAACACTACCAGGAGGTAATAAATTTCAACAATCAATAATCTATTCAGCAAAGTCCATCAAGGGTCTTGACTCATTCATTCATTAATTTTCTGCCACTTATCCGGGTCTGGGTCACGGTGGCAGCAGACCAAGCAGCTCAGCCCACACTTCCCTATCCCCGGCCAAGACCTCTAACTCTGTGGGATCCTGAGGTGTTTCCAAGCCAGCTGGGAAATTTAATCCCTCCAGCGTGTCCTGGGTCTTCCGCGGGGCTTCCTCCCAGTTGGACGTGCCTGGAAAACCTCCCTAGGGAGACGGCCAGGAGGCATCCTCACCAGATGCCCGAACCACCTCAACTGGCTCCTTTCGATACGAAGAAGAAGAAGCGGCTCTACTCCGAGTCCCTCCCGGAATTGGTCCCAGGTGAGGAGACAGACTAAGGTCGATTCAAAAACTCTTTATGATTGACACAAAAGTGGATGGGGTCACCTCACCCAGAACAGGGAAACCGGGTCTGGAGCCAGGACAGCTGGACACTACAGAAGAATGTAATCGAGAAAAATGGACGTTTGTCCCCAGTGCTGTCCGTGGTGCTGAAGTTCTGCTGCGCTCTGCAGATGGCACAAGTAATAAATCTGGTTCATTCTGTTGTGAATATCAGAGGAAAGCAGTGACACACTTACACTAAAGGTCCACTCTGACTCTTACAACATAGAGAACATGTGTGCCGAGATTGTGACTTCATGTGGACTTCTGTCTTTGCTTTGAGTCACACACAGTTGGATTGGGAAACGGCAAAACCTGAACTGTTAGACTAAACCAGGAGAAAAAAAATATGAATAGGCACAAAAAAATCTTCAGTTGTTTGTTGTATCACTATTTTATGATGTACAATTGTGTGCGATTTGTTCCGTCTGCTCGACGCTTTGCTACACAGAAAAAAGTAGCCTTTGGAATTTACTGATTTGTATTTAATGATTTTCTCAAGAGAGATGTTTGACAAGATGGAAAATGAACTTGTGAATGATTGTTCTGTTTTAAGAAATGCTCTATTTGTGTGTGTGTGTGTGTGTGTGTGTGTCGACAATTAAAACCAGAAAACACTGGCTAAAATTAATACAGGCACACAGACTTTCCCCGTGAATAAATCACTGATCTCCATTATTGTGGCGTGTAGTCGTGTGTGTGTGTGTCACATTCCTCCATACATGCAACACGACTTGTACCGAATATTAAATTTGTGTGCACAGCCAGCGAGTGTAGAGTAGTTGTGTGACTGCGGTTGTAACGGTGGAGAGGTTGAAAGTTCCAGAATTGTGGAACCGATCCAGTCCAAGAGCATTCGCTGGTGCTGTGCGAGAGCCGCCTTTGGGCCTGGATGGCAACCACCCAGGATTTTTGTGGAATTATGGAATAACAAATTAATCATTTTCCTCCCAAGTCATCTTTACTTGCACTCACGGTGCCATTCCTTATTGAACGTCGCCTCTTGCTACCAGATCCTACTTAGTCTGCACGTTTGGCTCGGCTCTGGTTATCCCAGGTCTTAATTGCTTTTACCGATAACGGTGATTGAAATCCTACCCTTCCCTGGGGTCGGGAGGTGGACCACAGATCGTTTACATATGTGTCAGGGAAGGGTGATCGATGGGGAGAACCTTGCACGTTCCAGGCATCCCCTCCCCTTAGAGACCACGGGAAAAACAGGTTCGTCTCCACAACCATCACAGTTGCACTGATGCTGATATTCAAGTCCCATTTACTTGTACTGGGCGCTGCTAGAGGAGTTGAGTGTGGGCGTGGTTACAGAGGCAAGTAAAGAGGACCTGGGAGGAAGAGAGACTGCAAACTAAATTTTTACTGGGAGATGAAAGATTAAAAAGCAGAGACCTGCATGGGGAAATGTCCACTTTGAAATTCAGCTATTCAGTTTATGAGAAGAGTTTGAAGGCTGAGATAAGTGAAGCTAATGCTACTTGGCTAATGGAGCAATATTTGTGATGCACCGTAGGGGGCGCACTACTGGTTTTGCGTTTTTTTTTTGTTTTTTTTGCTGACATCCATACTTACACATCTGCCTCCGTTGTAACCCAAAAAATACATCTAAGAACTAATCAGGACCCACTCTGCTTAAGATCTGGATCAGGTGTGCACAGAGCAGCACGGCTGCACCATCTTGGAGTATTAAAGAAATTCCTTCAGCCATATCTGCACATAAGCTCATTGCAATTCGTAAACCACTTTTTCAGATGCACACAGACAAACCGAATCAATCACATAACCTCCACCGTCCTGTCAGAGGGTGGGGGCTGCAAATAAATGAGCAAAACTGGCATCGGATCAGATTTAGGAACGCATGCTTCCAATACTAGCATGCGGATCGAAGAAACAAAATCTTGCAAATTCACAACCAGATGGTTGCGTGCACACCGTCGACTTAAACGGAGCCGTGGAGTCATTGTGCAGCAGACACGGTGATATATTGTGAGGACCGGGCCCAGTCAGCTCTTCTTCTACCGGTTAATTAAAACGTTAGCCCCCCGGGGCGCCGCTGCATGTCACGTCGCATCGTTCTCATCAATCACACACATGGACATTCACACACGCATGCGTCCATTCAAGATGTATGAAAAGCTTCATCAACTTGCATATCTACATGTTATTTGTGTAATAGAGCATAAATTATTCATTTTCACTCCGTCACCCTCCTTGCAGAACATCAGTTGTCTGCGGCATTAATTACAGTCCCAGAATGAGAACCAAGTGAGTGAAGGGTCCAGCAAGGTATTAGTACACAAAACAGGACCACTTTATTGTTTTAACACACAATATGTGTGAGGATGTGGAAGTGATTTCAATGAGAATTTGTCAGAATGAAAAAAGCGCTAAAATGTTTCCCAGGAGTTTGCTATTGTGCCGACCACAATGAGACCACTTAGAGCTCCTCAACCTGGAATTAATGGCACACTGAGAGGATGAATACAGCATAAGTGCAACACTTAAAATCAACACTAACAATGTGAGTTTTTAAGCAACCTGAAGAAACTCAAAGATCACAAGAAAATTAAGTGAGGGAGGTTTCATGGTGTTCATGTTCACTCTTACTATAAGTTTCATCAAACACTTCAGATACTGGTTTGACATGATGCGCTTTATTTGACGTTAATAGTACCTGTGGGCATGAAGACAGTAAGGGCTATGGCAATCTGACAGTTGACCCCAGTGACCTTGACCTTCACCCAAATGAGTTGACCTTGCCAGGGCTATTCTTGAATCCACCTATGTGCCACCTTTGGTCCAAATTAGTTTGAAAATCAAATTACTTGACCTTGACCTTTGCCAAAATGAATTCTTTAAGGGCAATTTCAGGGTCAACTTTCACTGACATACCAAGTTTACATACCAACTTGTGTGGTCCTTTGCTTTGTGTGGTCCTCTGAGGTCCTTTTGCTGATTTCTGCAAACAGACAGGTAGACATGATGATTTACCCCAATGATTGATTTTTGGCAAATTTGACCTTCCGGGTAATTCAGGAACCCACCTCCATATGTGTGCCAAGTTTGGTGCAAATTGGAGTGGAAAAAAAACCTTAAATTTTGACCTTTGACCCCAATGACCGTGACCCAATGATTGATCTTTGGCAATTTTGACCTCACCTGGGCCATTCCAGGACCTACCTCCATATTTATGCCAAGTTTAATGGAAATTGATGTGAAAAAGTTAAAATTTGACCTTTGACCCCAATGATTGATCTTTGGCAAATTTGACCTCGCTTGGGCAATTCCAGGACCCACCTCCATATTTGTGCCAGGTTTGGTGCAAATTGGAGTGAAAAACTTACATTTTGACCTTGACCCCAATGATTGATCTTTGGCAAATTTGTCCTCGCCTGGGCAATTCCAGGATCCACCTTCATATTTGTGCCAAGTTTGGTGGAAATTGGCGCCGCGGTGGCGCAGCGGTCTAAGCGTCAAGCTTTGGCTTGGCGCAGCTGCCCCCGAGGACCGGGGGGTTCGATTCCCGGTCTTGTCATAAGCCGAGTATGGCCGGCGCAATGGGAGCGGCAGCAATTGGCCCCGCCGCTCCGGGGGAGGGACTCGGCAGGACGAG
>OMMV01226078.1:0-10907 GCA_900302635.1 Chatrabus melanurus | reverse complement strand
GTGGCCTGAGCGCGAGTGGAGATGGAGTTTTCCCCGAGATCAACCCCTACCCCCCCAAGAATTTTACACCGGATTTACACTGATCTCAAAAACGTTCCCTGGCGAGACAAAAAACGCGGGAAACCGCGGATCCGTGGGAAATTGGCACCAATGCAACAAGACACCCGTGACAACTCTGATGAAGTTATCGGCTTCTCTGGCTGTGATTGAACTTTTATCTGTTACATCACCACTCACAGCTTCATAGTGGAGTGGAGCAGAGAAGGATTTTCATACAATAAAACAGATCAAATCTAGGCTAGCATCTCCCATGTGCCTTCTGGCAAACTGTAGCTGAACTTTCAAGTCTTCTTTTTAAGAAAATCCTTCTCTGCTCCACCCCACCATGATGTTGTGTAACTGGTGATGCAAAATGCAAAACTTGCACTATGTACAATTTCTCCAATCACAGCCAGAAAAGCCTGTAACTTCATCAGAGTTGTCATGTGTGTCTTTTTGGCTTCCCTCACTAGTCTCCTTGCACGGTCACTCAATTTTTGAGAACTGCCTACTTGACACAGGTTTAGCACACAGTACCATACTGTTTGTATTTCTTCATAATTGATGTGAATGAAGTCCAAGACATATTCAGTAACTTGGAAATGTTCATGTATCCATCCCCTAACTTGTCTAAAGAAAACTGGCTGTAAAACTGATGATTTACTTGTGTTATATTAAAGGGTGTGAATACTTATGCAACCCATCATTTTTGCTTAGATATTTTTCTTTAATTTATATCAAGTTGTAGAGATTTGTTCTCAGTTTGAGTTAAAAGAGGATAATTTTAGAAATTTTAATATCGAGAAGCCTGATTAATTTTTTGTGTTCTTAATGGCATAAAGAAATTAAAATATGTAAAAGACCAAGGGGGTGAATACTTTTTGTCTGCACTGTAGATATCCCACAAGAACCCTCGTATGTCTGTGGGACTTTGTACTGAAGAATCAAAAATACATTTAAATTAGAATGAATTCATGGAATGAGGGAAAAAGTAGCATCACAATACACTTTGCTGGCAGTGTGGGACGAGACCGAATCAGTAGTCATCCTGCGCATTGAGTTCAGCCACATTCATCATCTGTTTAGACAGGCTCTGATTTATAGTCATTAGTAATAATCAAAGCAATATGCTGCAATAGTTGCTGTTTCATCAGACATCAGTTTTATTTTTGAGGATAAATGCACACGATTCATTTCAGCAGTGATAAAATGACAATGACACTGGGTCAGATGAGCTGATCAAACACTTTCAGTCTCACATCCTTGTTGCTTGAAATGTATGCAGAGCACTTGGTGGAAAAAGGACTGTTTGCCCAAATGCCTTGGTGTTAAAAAGAAATTATGGCCATGGTACTTTTAGCAAAACACAGGCGGACACAAGTATGCTTTGTTAAAAAAATATTAATGGTGTAGCTCGCAGAATTAAAGTACACAAGGCAGAAAATCGAGGCATTTTTTTCAGATGCCCCAAATCAGCTTGTATGTTACTTGTAACAGTATTGCTTTCTTAAAATATGCAAAGACAACTGAAAATTGTTCAAAACAGCCATTTGTATAGCAACAAGGGACTGTTTGTGTTTGGACAGAAAGAAAAACGACAGCTTTCAAAGGCCGCAAACGCATAGTCAGTGTTTTCCCATAATCACAGCCGTTTGCAACACAAAACCTCAAAAGATGAAACCTGCCATATCAAAGACAATTTAATGACTCACACGTTGTGTTTGAGTGAGCAAATTCAGCAGTCGTAAAAACAGTCACCATCATCGGCGATGTACTTTTACATTGTCGTCACATGTCATGTATCATATAACAGCTACTGGCACCTTTAAGCAATCCAGCCGTTTGTTCAAACTGTTCAGCGAAAATGAGATGTTCAATCAACAGATTGTTTCGGGACAAAAGTTGCTAAGTGGAAGCTAACGGGCCTGTCGATACGTTCCGTTTGTGCCTTGCTGGAACGTGTGGAATAAGCTTAGGGGAATGCTACGCACTGGCACACATCACTCCTGTTTTCTCTCAATCCACCTTAAAGGGGCGCTCTTTCACAGCTGTGCAAGATTAAAAAGTGGTCATACATCATTGCTGTTAGCCCCATGCAGTGATGTCATTTTGAAACGGTAAATGTGGGCTGATTCAAACAATAAAACTGGGTTACAAACTAGGTTACGAGGGTGCCATTTTGTGTTTGCCCAATTGTCAAGGTGCGTCACTTTAAAGCTACAGCGTGAAGGATTTAGGGGTTTATTCGCAGAAATGGAATATCGCATTCTTAACCATCTGTTCATTAGTGTACAAGTATAATTACCTGCAACAATGAATCGATGTGTGTTCATAAGCTTAGAATGAGTCCCTCATATCTCTGTGTTGCTACAGCAGCCCAAAAGGCACATACTTTCTGTGCCTTTCACATTTTGCAGCAGGCCGAAAGACTGAAGAATAAAGAAGAGGAATCAGTGGTCGCTCTCCTATACACCGTCTATTGGTTGCTAGTGCAACTTTGAGAACCCTCATTTTTATGGAATGGAGCATCATGCATATTGCTCATCACAAGAGAAGGCAAGAGAGCATGAATCTCTGTCGCCAAAGAAGCTAAACGTGAAGGGAAACAAAACTGTGACCAGTGATAACACAATGCAATCTGCAAAATCAGCACTAGATGACACTAAATCCTACACACTGTAGCTTTAATCTAATGAGTTGTGAAGATCTTTGTCCAAACTCTCTAACGTTCTATCACACAAAATAATTTTAACTATCCACAAAGAACCTCCTTTAGTAAAATTAAACTAGCATAATATGAGCTATTGTTTTGCAAAGTAGAATCAAAATGTTAATTCAGTCAGCTGAAATTGTAATTTGTGTAATTTATGTCATTACCACACTGAACAATCCAAGTTGTGATTTTATTGCTGCTGCAAATGATTGACTTTATAAATGGACCATAAATAATGACATGAATGATCCCAGAAGCAGCATAAATTCAAATATTCCACAACAGAATGGTATTAGATTCCCATTAACAGCGTAATAATTTAAAACACCTTAGTACTATGTGCAAATTACACAACTGTTATAATTAGAATATCCCACAGTGCAAATGAACAAAGATTAATTAGTGGTTAATTACTTGGGATGTTTTTATTTTCGAGTGTTACTAATACTATAAATCCACACACCATAAAATTATTGTTACTTTTTTAAACAACAAAAATAAGCAATTAAACTGTGGTTCAAAAGGTGGCACTGTAATATTCCTGTGTATTCTCAGCTTTTACGGTGAGGGAAGGGGGGAAAAAATGAATGTACTGTATGCTGTGTGTCGTCGCCCTTCCACAGCCCATTCATGTGTCTCAGATGACACGCCAAATTCAACAGAGCCTAGAAATGGCTGCTGGCTTGTTTTGGATGGACTCGGCAGGCATTTTTGAGTTTTAGCATCTAGCTGCTGGTTAGGTTGGACGCATCCCAAATGGACCAATCTGTAGTAAATGGGGTTACACAGCATCTAAGGTCGCAGATGGTGTTTGAAAGCACATAGGCTCACCATCAAACCCCCCCGACTTAGGGAAAAAAGAAAAAAAAGACTTGTATGGGAAAAAGTGGGTTTGGTGTGCAAGGTTGACACTTTAAGATGAAGATGATTGTTAACACTCAGTTTGAGGTTGGAATCCATTCTCGATCCTGGTCTCTGTGGAGACAATCATCCCCTAATAACAGTAATCTATCTCCTCGTTGGCCAGGACAATGCCTGTTCTGCAGGGGATGTAGACCTGAGAGAGAAAAAGAGAAAGAGAGACAAACGGGAGGGAAGAAAGTTGGGAGAAAAGCAAAACGACAATGGAAGATCAATGGCGTTAACGAGATCACAGATTTAAGAGATTATTGAATCTTCACTTTATAGGAGAGAAACATGGAGGCAGTGGTGGTGCATTGATGATTAGACGTTAGTGTTTGTCACGACCGAGTCTGAGGTCGAACAAAGAGGCGACAAAAAGACAGGGACGAAGAAGAGGACGACATCCAGATATGAGCAATACTTCAGAGGAGACGACACGACACACACACACACACACACACACACACAAGAAATGACAGAATTGTCAAGGAGACCTCATCAAAAGTGCAAATGTGCGAGAACCACATAACAGCCTCTAGATGGCAGTGCAGTCAGCAGATCTGCTGCAAGAGAAGCAGTCAGCTTCTTAAAAGTTGTGCCTGTGAACAGACTTTGAGATATGTGGAATATGTAGACTACTGTACAGGGTGCCGCTGAGTTCTTGCATTATTATAATTCATGTAATCAAGTTTAAGAAGCCAAAATGAGCAATCAGGGCTCAAGTACGTGCAAAAAGAAGAAGAAACACAAGAAAAATGTTAAACTGAATTCCCCGATCGCTGAATAACTCTGTGTTTCACCATTTCTAAATATTGGCTGTGCACGGCTGTAGAAGTGGAATTCTGTGAAAACACAGTCTGCCAGCAGGCATGAGCCGAGCTGAAAGAATCTCCTGAGTTTTGTTAGACTGAAGGAAAAACATGTCAGCAAAAAATAAGCATGCTGCAACCCCCCCTAAAATCAAGTTTGGAAATGTCAAATATACATATGTGTATACACACACACACACATATATATATATACACACACACACACACACATCAGAAAGAGACGTCAGCGAGGGTGTTAGTTTGGTGCGCTGTAGCTGATAAAGTCTTTGATCAATTCTTTTGATATTCACAGTGTTCTTCAGAGGCAAGGAGCCGCCGTGTACCATTAGTCATCTCAGATTTATGCCAAAGGAAAAGTCAAGCAGACATAAATGATGCTATATTTCCCAACAGAAAACTGAAAAAGGGAGCGGAGCTGTAAACAATTCAATCACCCCCCTGAACTCTTCAAGCTGCCCCTCGGCATCAGTGAATCTGTGCTCGCTGTGGATGTGTTTCTTTGGCAACAGTTTGTCACCGAGGGAGTCGGGCAGCCCGCCGCTGAAACACTGACACACACATCGGTGACTAATTAAACAGTCACAGTGGGAGAGTCTCCATGCAGAAGCAGTGCACAGAGAAGGAATAAATCATTGCACCTGTTTAGACAAAAGCTACCACTGGAATATGTCAACAGCTTTTATTTTCCAGCAAATAGGTAAGAATAGTGACAAATTCTAAATCAATCCGTGAACAAAGAGCACAAGATCGTCCCAAGTGTTGGCAAACCAATTAGTGGTGGACATTCTAATTAGCATATTGCTGCTCACAACATGAAGACAACAAGGAAATGGATGGAGAAGCATGCTGCGTATGCATACAAAACAACAACAACAAAAAAAACATACTACGTGCAATTAAAAAGGGATCCAATATTTTCCACTGCAGTCAGTGTTGCCAACTTAGCGACTTTGTCGCTAGATCTAGTGACTTTTCAGATCCCTTTAGCGACTTTTTTTTCCAAAAAGCGCCTAGCGACAAATCTAGCCAATTTGTCAAACTTTAGCAACTCAATGTACAACGTTGTCGTCAAACTGCCCCGTGAACGAGGCTTAAACCCATGCATCTCTCCTGCTTTGCATCTCCAGTGACACTCTCTGTTGTGCTCATGCCGCGTTCATGGTATGTTGTAAAGTCGGAAATTATGAGCTCCAACTCGGAAAAAACTATTTGAACGTGTGGTCGGGTTGAATTTTTTTTGCTTGGAAACTTGGAAATTTATCTGACTTGATGTCATAAGAACTACAATCATAGCGTCCTCCGTCATGACTGCTGAAACAGTAATAGTACAGGTGCCATTTAATTACTTTTAACAAATTATTTACTTTTGTCTGTGATATGTTTTCATTCTTTATATATTAGTGAAGTTGCCAGTGTTATAGTTTTTGCAGACGTCTGCAATAATTGATATTGTCATTGAGTCCACTGCAAATAGAAATACACTTATCTGAGACATTTTCCATCTGTCTCACATACAACAAATAGCTGTCTTCACTTATTAATGTGTTCCTTGTAAGAAAACAACAGAGCTCAAATACGTTACTCTGTGCATTCATATCGTTTTCTGGGTTTATCAAGTGAACGCACGCCTTTAAGAACGAGTTTTTCCGAGTTTACCGTTATCATGAACGCAGCATCAGTCACTGTGTGCGTGAGTGGGCTGACATGACAGACGTGAAAGTGAATGATCTGCACATGTGCTCACATATATAAAGAGATATTTTGAATTTGGCAGTGTTAAAATCCAGTAGACCATGTGAGGAGGCTACTCAGTACAGATTAGGAGAATAATTTGGCAGAATGTGAAGGTAACGTGATGACGTCATAAATATGCAAATCAGCGCATGACGTCATTCCGCGACTTTTTGAGCAGGCTTTAGCTACTTTCTATTGGACACAGTAGGCAACACTGGCAGTCAGAGACATTCTCATCAAATACAAGTCTAGGGCCTCATGGGAATAGTGTATCTGTGCTCACATATTAAGCGACTTGCGCATCTCAACTCGCGCGGTGCATTGTGGGATCTGAACTACCACTCAACAGCTCAAAGTAGCAGAAAGCAGTGTGGATTACTATGATTTAGATCAGTTTAAACTTTGGAAAGCTGATGAATTAAAGCGTTTTCGCAGTGGTTGTGGACTGCCTGTGACATCCAGGACTGTGTCTGGCAGTAAAGAAGAACTGATCGCTCTCACATACGCTGCGTCAGTCCACAATGTCCCGTGTGTTTTGACTGAGGAGGAGGACAGAGGAGTTATCAAAAACGACTACATGTCTTTATTAGCGGTTGGAGGCGAGCAAATTTCCGACCTTTTGAAGACGGACAGACTGATGGCTGGACAAAGCCCAGGGACTAAAAATGTGTCCGCCGTGCACGTCAGCTGAGACAACCGAATATTTGGTTAACAGATGAGAAATCATTTCTACATCGGCTTCATAACGATACAAGGAAGGTGAGTTGAAATGGAAACTCATTTTTTTAAACATCATATACCTCAGGAGTTTAAGCTGTGACAAACCGAAGCTGGACGATATTACAGTGATGAAAAATATTAAATCTATTATGCATAATAACTACGGAATAATTCATCATGGTTTCAAAAATACTGACAAACTAAATATCTGCAAGGAACTTACATTTTTTGTCCGTCTTTTACGTCCATCTGGATCTTTGTTCTCGATAGAAAATGGAATCAAAACAAACAGAACTTTAATCCACATTTTTTCTCGTTTTTTCCGGACAATCATGTTTTCTCTGCCAAAAGTTCACTTGGAAAATCCCGCGCATGCGCAGATGCGTTCTGCAAGTCTCTTATGGTCCTACCTACATGGTGCTCCCATAGACTGCATTTACACTGGATAAACCCTCCGTGATGTCACCCATAGGTTTTCTGAAGAGCGGTGTGAAGCTCAAATGGGGCAGTTCCAAATGCCACCATCTTGGCAGTGCCTGACTCCGCCTAACTTCTGGCCAACCCATAAATGGGCAAAGGGGTGGAGCATGGCAAGATTGCCATGACTTGTGTGGGATGAATGAAGCCCAAAGACACCAAGCTAGCTAAGGCTAACAGGCGTGGTCACCTGAATTCTGGGAGGTGGTTCTTATAACAGGTGGCTTGGGTATGGGTTTTAAAAACTATTACTGGTATATTGCTTCTATAACAGTGGCACTATGAGTGTAGCTAACATCACCAAGCTATTGATACCTCGTAATCAGTGCTAACATACAAATTAAATAAGACTAAAATTTCACCCAATGGAAATACTTGGAAAAAAGACTTCATAGATGATCCGTTAGTACAGTTAACTGCGCAGTAAACCATATCTCACATATTTGTAAGAAAATGCTCTGAAAGGACAAACATGGTCGAGTCCACAGCCATGGACGGATTATGAGCCAGTGGGCCCATGGGCACAGACGGGAAAAGCCCCCAGCCCCCCGCACCGGCACTCACCCCTGCACTCATGCACAAATTGGCAGCGGACAGTACAGAGGTTGCACTAAGCGCTAAAAGCACAATAAGTAGACTGTCAGGATGGATAACATGTCAGGATGGATAACATAGTGGTGCAGAGGCTTGGCCTCCAGGGCCCTATGATCGATTGGGGCCCGGGCCCGATAGGCCCGTTCGGTAATCCATCCTTGTCCACAGCAGCTAGCGGCCACTGCTAGTGGGTCCCTTGACCGAGCTCACTAGCTGTCACACAAAGCAACCATGCCTCTAATTATTCTTAACTTTATGGTTTACTATAGCGTGCCTGTAAAGTGAAATTCAATTTGTTTTTTGTCAAACCACAGAAAAACATGTTACTGCGCAGCAGGAATGGGTGGACATACTTTTCTATCATGTGACGGACTGTAATTTGGACTTTATTTTTTCATTACACATTTTAAACTGGAATACACCTCCTGTCAGTCGCGTCAGAAGCCGGCAGTTCATGGAGTGGATTATTTTGATGTCCAGACGGAACGCCGTTTAGTGTTACCTCTCTGACAGCCCGAGAGGTAACAGCTTGCCACTAAAATGTAAGTTATTATCACGCATTTATCTTATTACTATGTACGTATGGTATTATCATTTCTGAATGTCAGTTATCTCATAAAATACAGTGTGGACATTTCTTGTAATTGTGGGGGTTTTGAGGGACTTTGATGCCAGCATCTTCACAGAGGGGGCGGACTGTAAGATGTGCAACACAAATGGAGAACGGTTCAGGTCGGGTTTTAGATGGGTTTGCGCCACTGCGACGCCTTTGGGAGTATTTTGAGAGTGAATATGTTGCGCAAAGTTTTTGGACATGTTCAAAATTCCAGCGACACGAGAGTGAGGCCCTGCAACTCACACGAAGAAATTGAGGACCCCGCGGACGTTTCATGACATTTTGGGGACTCCCTTGCGAATGCCGTTTGCAATTTGTCGCCACCATTCGCAGCCCAGTGTGATAGGTAACTATTAAGACAGGAAGCACCAGGACCCAAAAGACTTGAACCTTTGTTCTCCTGTAAAGGTATCAGTATTGCCAAACACCTCTATCCAGTGATTTCATGACTGCAAAAGATCTGCCTAGGCATCTCTCAATCTCAAAGGTTGAGGACCCACACATGAAGTCACTGCGAAGATAAATTAATCTCTCTACAAGTTTGACACATTCACTACACACAAATAAATACACTTCTGAAGTCCAAGTCCAGGAAGTCGCTGAAAACCTGGATCACAGTCTTGATACAACACGACTATAAAATCAGACACTCCTGACTCAGCTTCTCAAGTGCTGCAATCACGGCATCCATTGATCCACAATGACCACAGCATCGTCCGTGAAGTCAAAGTCGGTAAACCTTTCCTCATCAACAAAGGCACCTAAGATGCTGGTCTCCACAATCCTACCCAACACTAGTCAATGCAGGCATTGGCCATAGTAGGAGCCACAACACATCCCTGGCATTAGTCAGGGCTGGGAAGAAGTCAGAGACTCTTCTCCCACTCTGCACAGCACTCACAGTGCTCACAGCACATTGGAGAAGTTTTGATTGCTGGCTGTGCTTTATAGCGTGATGGGTTATGTTATGTCTCACTGTAGTGGGAGGTGTTATTACTGTCATGTGTTTGCAGAGATATTAAGACAAATTCACATTTTGTAAATTAGTGTAGGAGAGAGACAGTGAGTGAAAGATACAGATGTGTTTCAGTGCCATTTACCTTTCATAGCATGTCTCTTTGTAGTTGTTGAGGATTGTATGGTCAACACTTAAAAGTACTATGAACAATTTTTCTGCCACTAGATGTTGCACTAGCACTACATTTCAGGATGTAAACAAAGCTTCCCTCCAAGGCCACACCTCCTCAAACCTCCCAGCTCCCAGGAATGGCAGTTGGAGCCTTTTAACAGGTCTATCAGTTCTCTCTGTGGGAAAGGAAGATGCAGGTAGATTCTAATTTGACCTCATTTTAGGTGAGAAGCATATTAGCCTTTTTTAAATTTTTACATTTTCTGGAAAGTCTCTGCTGTCCACCATGTTGAAAAAAATAGACAGCTATGCAGTGAGTTGTGAGTACAACAGTGTCTTTAAAAACAGGGGGGAGGGTCAACAGTTTCATTGGGCAGGACTCACATGCACTAAATGTGCACACGCGAAAATCTCATGCAATAAACTGGGAAGGTTTTTAGGTGTGACTGGGCAGGGAATTGTAAGTCTAATCTGGTAACACTGCTGGGTGTATTCAGTACACACAGTGCTACTGATGCAGCCTGTTGCTAACATGCAAGCATTTTGCATTGAGTAAATGCTCATGCAGGCAAAGTTGTGAAGGAAATCCATGCATATCATAGAGAAATATGCAAGTCATTTCTAGCACTATGAGATGTCAGACATTGCAGCCATTCTCTGCCCCCTCGAAACCAAGAGTGGTACAGATAAAAAATAAATAAATTTTTTTTTTGGCTTCAGAGCACTCATTTGTTTAGCAGCATTGTTTTTTTCCATCTTTTTGTGTCACATCTTTTGCAGTATACTGGTGGCTTCAACCTAAAACACTGATATGTAAACGAATGTGTACTCAGTGTTGACGGAGATCATTCTAATCACCCACTTGATCTCTCACAGCTGCACAAATGAGTTCATTTTCCAAGTGAACCCAGGTTGTGGTCTAATTTAGGGCCTAGTCCACACTGCTCTGGTTTCGTCAAGAGCTCCGGTTCTAAATGAATCCGGCACGTGGCCATGTCTGAAAATATCTGCGTCCACATTAAAGCCGGTTTCATTCCTTCTTCAGCTTTTGGAGCTTGCTGTAGTGCACAGCAAACTGAAAGGGTGTCATGTTTTGCCATCGTGTGGCAGGAGGCTGATAATGACGTGGGTCCGCTGCACAGAAGCACTGCG
>OMMV01226077.1:0-11372 GCA_900302635.1 Chatrabus melanurus | reverse complement strand
CCCACCCAGAAAAATTGGTGTTTGCCATTCATGATCCTATGTTTTCAGCTTCAGTTTCTCCCATTCTCTGATCCAGTCCTATAGCACCCCCAGTTTCCATAGCACCCTTGAGATATTGTTTATGCATTGCACTGGGATCAACTGAGCAAGCCCACTTAATTATTTTTGTTATCAGTCATTTTGGTTTGGTATGCTAGCATAAATAAAAATGGATTTTTTTTTTTTCTTCTTGTCAAACAACTCAGTGCAGGAGCCCAGACTTGGGTTTGGATTCAGAGAGACTGAAGAATAGAACAGCACCACCTTAAGGAAACCATCTTCTATCCTGACTGTGTTGTTTGTTATTAGCTGTGTTAGGTTTTTTATTTGTTTTTTTTTTATTGATCCCTAAATTTTGTTTGAAAGTTTTTTTGTTATGATTTGTAGCCAACAATTAATGTTATTATTTCTATCTGTTGTGTATTGTATGTGTCAGTTGACAACAAGTACATAGCCGGTACTTCAAACTTACTTTAAAATGCATATGCGAATGCTGTTTTAAAAGATCCGTGCCACTGTGCAGCTCAACAGCAACCCCTGAAGAAATTAATGACTCACTGAGTTGATCCAGCACTCAACAGTTTATACTACAGCTGTTCAGTAAAAAAGAAAAATGTAAGAAAATGCCTTTTTTTTTAAAGGAGAAAGAGAAAAAGGTACTCAAACTGATCAATCAATCATCCAAAAATTACTGTCAGTTCAATAGTTGACAATATTTGCACTTTTACTACAAATTCTGTTGGCCCACTACTAAACATTCACACCCCACCGAGCTCCCACAAGACAAAAGCTCTGGAGCCGCCACTGGCCATGTATAAAAGGTGCTGTAATTCCTACACTGTTCATCTAATTTGGGCGCAAATATCCTCAAATTAAAGCTGAAACCTTGAATTAAAGCTTAAACCAGTTTGCACTCAATCTCATATTCATTATTTGCTTTCAACTCTATTCCATGTCTCTATTTCCAGGAGAGACAAGAGGCTGCATTACGGTGTACGTTCACGCTCCATCGTGTATCTTGCCTGAAAGCATACCGTTTGCACACAGGCACACTTGTCTTTAGTGCTGTCTCAGACGAGTACATCAAGAAGTAACCTGTGGCCTTTTGGAGACCTATTGGTGTCTCTTTAGTGCCATTTGCCAGCCCTGACCCTCCGGTGTCCAAAAGATGCATTGATTGTAGCAGCAGGAGGTGGAAGTGAGCCTTCCGTTTTCCTATTTTCAGAGGACAGGGGAGCCGCGGAGCAGCTTTGGCTGATGTACAATCGTTGCGCTCGATGCTCAGGTATCTGAGCGCAGCATTAAGTGCGACCAGGCAACCCCTCACACAATCAGGCCCTCACACTGTAGAGGGATCGGCATACAGACCTCTATCCTGCTGCGGAGTAAAAGATACCTGCATGTGGTATTTATTGGAGGAAGTGTGGCTCTCATTTACGGGCTAAAGTGGAGCTAATTTGTCATGAAAATGTTTGCCGACTTCTGTGAGGGGTTTAAGTTGCAGCTCTCTGGAAGATCAAACAGATCTGTGTTTGTCCGGGAACAACTTTAGCGTTTCAACTGAGGACTGGAGGCTAATCACTAAATTACATTATTAGTGATAATCATGTTATTTCACATCATCACTTTTCCAGCTAGCTTTCCTTCCTTTCATCTGGGTACAAGGATTCCTCTTTAAGAATTCAGACAGCTTGCTGTGGATGTAATCTTTTTCTCCTTCTTGGTCAACAAACTGCCAATCACAGAACGTAGCATCTGTAAAGTGTTTTGTTGACTCACAGCCGTGCCGCTCTGCGCACACCTGATCCTGTCAGGTCTCACAAGTGAAGCAAACGATGTCCTGATCAGTGGTGGGAATTAGTGGATTAGCTATTCAGCTAACTTTGAAAACCATTAGCGGACCAATTTAGTTCCACTAACTTTAAGTCAGCTAACATTCTGTTGAATAAAGTGTACCAGTCAAAAAGGTTTGTAAACCCTAAAATCATACATGTTTGTTCCTGTTGGAGCTTAAACACTAATCCAATAAGTGAAATCGACACATCACGCGACGGTAACAAGCATCACCTCGAGGAGACGGAGGAGCAGGAGGTCAAACCAGAGTAAATGCATTAATTAGATTATTAAAATGATTTTCCGTGTATTTTTATTTCTTAATATATCTTATTCGTTTAATACTTTCTGTACTGTATGTTGAATACAAACTACTGTTTAATTTGTTAGCCAAAGCTAAATTCACATAATAAAAGTTAACAGCCAGCGGTTATCTGTAACTTCAGCTGGGTGCGTACCTATGTTCCCCGGTACCTATGTTCCACAGTACCTATGTATACAAGATTGGTTCAAAATAAAGGTAGAAGCAATGCATTTGTCACACGTGCATTTTTTGAGTTGCTTAAATTAGGATAAGTTCCCACTATCAATCACCCACTAACTGTTTGAAAAAATATCTACAATTAATTCAAATTATTTTGGTGCAGAAAATAACTGTAAGATAAGTTGACCAATTCAAGATCACTTGAGTCCTGTCAGAAAATTACTTATTTTGGGGGTCAGAAAATTTTCTTTGGATTTCAGATCATATGGAAAATTATACCAAAAAGTTGTCATTTTATCGGTCCCAGGGAATATAGGTACTGGGGAACATAGAGCTGACCCAACTTTGGCTAAATGTTTTAGTGTTATCACAGTTAACTTTCCAGTTAACGGATTAGTGGTTATCGAAGCTAACTTTAAAGTTAGCTGTGCTCACCTCTGGTCCTAATTAGTACTTGGCTGGGAGACCGCCTGGGAACACCAGAGGCCTGTACTACAAAGCAGGATTTGTGCTTATCATGGTAACTTCAGGGTTAACCCTGGGTTTTCCGTCCTACGAAGGTGGTTCACTTCTTACCAGGGTACATCATCGCGGTAACTCATGCTGAACGGCTAACCTGCTCCGGAGCAGGTTATGATCCAGATAAGAGATCGGTGCCTGTGAAAGCTCTGCCTTCTGACCAATCAGTTCTCTTGAAAATGAGGTCCTTTTATTGAAGATCCCGTGGAGCTCGGTGCGTGGATTGTGAGAGGGTCTCTGAGGAGGGCGAGAGGGCGCAGCCGTGCGCTTACAGTCCCGCAGACAGTACGCATTGTGCTGCGTGGGTGATGCTGCAAATCTCAGCAAGAATATTGTGTGCCTTGCAATACACAGTCATTTCATTGTGCTTTTCTAAACCGATGTCCAGGCACAGCGTCAGGTTGTTTATGCGTCTTAATTTTTTTATTTTTTATTTTTAACCAGCGGTTGCTGTCCTTCCCACCGTGGTTCTGACACACAAGCAGAAAGCCCTACAGCCCGGTCTAAACTGTGTGATTTTCAACAATCTTATAGGTTCACTGTGAGCCACACTGGGTGATATGGATTTATTTAAGACCCCAAATTTGATGTGTGCAGACTGCGCGATGTAACAGAGCGGCGGGGAACGCTCAGAATTAAACGTCATCATGTCATCCTGACAATCGAATTAGAAGCTGCATTTGCTGGCATGTCACACAAAATCTGTCATAATAGAGGCGACAAAACTCATTTATGATAGCAGATTGGACAGACTATATGTTTCTGTGAGGGTGGCTGTTTTTTATCAGCTGTGTAGAAATAAATTATGTGCGCATTTCTTTTTTTAATGGAAAGGGTGAGAGCGCTTTTCTACCACCTCGTCTGCGCTTTTCTGTCAAGGAGAAGGAAAAAAAAATATGCACACAGCCTGTTGCATCATTTCATGCTGGATTTTGAGAACACCCACGGAGACCGGCTTTATGAGTGACCCGCGGATGAACGTCACTCCGACTGGTTGGAGACACGTTTACACAATCAGCGATCTTTTTCCAGCTGTCCTTTCTGCATTTAGCAGCTGCAACTATGTTGCGTTTTGCCTGGATAATGTGTCTGTATTCCTCATATTTTTGTAATATAATCGTTTGCTCTTTGGCCGTGAAATATGCCGGTACACTTGTCCATGTTTGTGATTGGCCATGTGCTGCAAACTCCGCCTCTTTTATGTGAGCGCGCTCACAGCTAGATTGGAAAAACCTGGGTTGACTGACCGAGTTGATAACCAGCTTCGTAGGACAGCTGAGCGAGACTGCGATTCTTAGGGTTAGTCAAGCCAGATAACTGAAAGAGATCCTGGGCGTGTTGAACTCGCTTCGTAGTACAGGCCTCAGGAGCGGTGAGCATGTTTCTCCAAGTAGAAGTGGAGTTGTGTCAGGAAAGGCATTTGGTGTAGTGCAGATCTGTACAAGACTGTGTCCACTGTGGAGAGGCCTACAGGGACTGCAGAAAGCAAAACAAAAAACTTAACCTCATCCTTGTTAACTTTAGGCAGTGTCCTGATTAGTCAGACTGTTTTTAAGATGAGTGTAATATGTGTCAACAAAAATAATGAACCAGCATTGGAAGCCAGAATTTTTGTTCTCTCAGCGGCTCAAGCAGAGGCAACGTTACTTTATTTTACAGTTTCTCACTCTGTTCTTTGTGACCTGCTCTGATACACTTGCACAAAACTACTTAGATCTTCAATTTAAGGTTTTATCAAGAAAAAAAACCCAAGTCATTGCAAAACCAATGTGCAATATAGGATCGATTCCTATAGGCTGATTATGGTGAATGGTTACACAAAGTGAAATGTTGACACAAATATGTAGGGGTGTAACAATTCACCGGCAGGAATCAGAAATCGGTTTTAAAGTAAAAGATGTGACTACATCGATACGGAGACCATTGAATTGCTCTAAATGTAAAGTCGATGGGCCGATTTGAATCAGTTGAGTTAAGCGGTTCTGCTGCTACTTCTGCCTCTTCAAACTTTCGTAAAAGTTCAAAGGTCAGCGTGAGACTCTCGCGAGACTGTTGAACTGGTTAAATGCCCAATTTTACTCCCGCGCTGCTGCACGTCTTTGTCGCCTCTGGCTGACGCACCACTGCCTCATAACAGTGCCTCGTCTCTGCTGCACAACGGGCTTGAATCGTCACAAAATAAAGAAGAAAATTGCGGAGTTTAAACATTAAAAAAAAATGCAGATGAATTTCAGCACAAGGAAATTCATGCTATGCTAACAGGCAAAAAACAGTCGGCTTCTTCTGGGCTTCTTTGACGCTGTGTTTTTTGCTACCGTATGTGGCGCTGCCCCCAGCGGTGAACAAAAGGCGAGCGGAGGCAGCACCAACGTGCTGAAACACAGTAGTAAAAACTTGTACATCCTGTACTACAAACATAACGCAAAACGTAGATGTTGCCTCTGCTATTGAGCTGTCGCTGCGTGTGTCATGTTACAAACCTCAGCATCTTCACTCAAACTTTTCGTTTAATCAGCGGTGCTCCTGACCCAGTGCTGTTCCGTCACTCTGACATGTTTAACAAACAGTCCTGTCAGTGCAGCACACTGCACCGTGTCACAGACATGTCTGTCTGCACAAAATGATGTTTTCTGATCCAAATCTTTAACGCCGAACCCGTGAAGGTCCTCCTCAAACAAACATCCACAACAGCCTCATAGGGCCATGTCATTTTTTTTTTTTTTATTTATAAAAATGATATCACTTTCTGCTGCATATTATTTTCTTTTTCTTTGTTGCTTCTGGTGCATTCTTTATAAAGCCATTCACGAGCGACACATTGACTATTCAAACACCGAGGAAGCCTCAGACGCCTTCCTCTTCCATCACTCAGCACAAAAGCAACAAAACGCGGCTCTGTAAATATTAAAGTCGCCTCAGCGGCACGTCCTGCAGCTTGCAGGCTTCTGGTCCTCAGAGTCGGTTATTGTGTATCCCATTGCACGCTGGTTTGTGTGGTGCTGCTGATCATGGCCACGTGCATGCTGTAGCAGAAGAGAGGTTTCAGCTCCATGCTTTCTGTGTCTGAACGACTGCCAGGAATATGCTGGCACAGTCAACAAAATGCACATCAGTTAGATCTGTATTCCGTTAAGGGAAAATCAAGCACAGTTTCCCTAAAGTGCATGACCTGCTGTGTCACACGCCGCTCCCCCAAAGCAGATTTTTGCACTGGTTGTGTCATCTTGATTTATGATTCCCAACATATAAAACCATTTCCTGTGTGCATTATCTCTCCACATATTGAAAGCTGAGTTTTAAACTTTGTAAAGTTTAAGTCCTGTGCGAAGGAAATAATTATAATGAATTGCTGATCTGTTACTGAAATATTGTGAGTTGTCACCGTTTGAAACCACGAGGGTGAAGATCTATGTAGTGGTAAAATATCCCCATTGGGATGCGGCAACGTGCAACTTGAAGCGTGCACTCCTCAATCTGACACTTCTAATGACATTTTCGCCTATATTCAGAGGCGACAAGAAGTGGTTTACTCTGTGTTTTTAGCTTGCCCCATAGGCTTGTATAGGTGTTTAGCCTGTGACAGTGTTGGCCTTCTAACTCAGTACTGAACCAATTATCATGTGTTTTGTTTTTTTGTCCCGAGTGGAAAGTTTAACCCAAAAACATATAAAAATAGCGTCCAGGTTGAAAAACTGTGGAGTTTCTCATTAATGTGTCCTCTGTATTATTATATTGTATAGAAACTTAAGACTATACAATCAGCAAGTTCTACAATACAGTATTATGTCCATGGAACCCTGCACATATGCATGGATGGGGAGAATAGAGTGCACAAGGTGTAATTTAGTCCCTGCACAGGTCATGCAGTTTCCCTTAAATAGTATTCAGATTAGTGATTCATTTTATAAAAAGTTGTATAACACATTTCTATTCTATTCTATTTATTGTGGTGGGATTTGACAATATGTTTGAGATTAATTTGCTTTCATCATAGAATTATTTATAAAGGGAAGTGTTGACACTTTGTGCCACAGTCTGTTTTTCCCCCCAGTATATTAAAGGCTTTATGGCTTGCAATCCTTTGAAGAAAGTTGTTCACGTTCCCAGTCCACGATCATTGGACTAATAAATGGGAATCCTGGTGGATTTGCCCTTGATATCGGCCGTGTCCCTGGGTGCTTCCGTGAGTGAGTCTTCAGGGAGCGCTTTCCAATAAGAGTAATGTCTCCCCTGTGCATGGCCACCATTCAACAATTTACGGGCAGATTACAGATTCTAATAAAATTTTTGCAGCCTTAATTAAAGAATCTGCTCTCCGTTTTATGATAGCTCAGTTCCCCTCCACCACTTCTATCCAATTTAATTATTCTGATGTACATAATTAGCATGAGCTGGCCATTGTTGGCCTCATTTGCATATTATATTGGATAATTGAATGAGAGTGGCTGATGATTAAATTAGAGTGAATGACAGATGATTCCGCCTGCAGTGTGGAAAAGTGAACAGAATGACCAGACTGGGAATACGACATGTACCTTCTGAATATTTATATGTTCCACCATGTTCCCCCAGCACGTGCACTCTACTGATTTTTTTTTTTTTAAAGTGCAACAATGCAACTGCTGAACTTGGTGTGTGGATGCTTGCAAATTGCTGGGTTTTTTCCATCTGTGTAAAGCGAAGCATGATGGGAATGCTGTGGCAGCTGTACATAAGAAAAATACTTTTAGAATGTTTTAAAAGTGTTTCTCCGTCATCGGGGTAACACATTTACACATTGATAAGACAAATGAGACAAGTGTGGGGAAATTCATTTGCAGGCACGTCAAATGTAAACACAGACGCCTGGTGCCTGCCTGCCGCGTTATGGACCGGCTCCGCTATGCTGAGGAAGTCTGCCTTGGGAATAAAGGCACCGGATGTATTCTAAAAAGATGCATTAAAATATGAGGGGACTGAAAAACACAAACTCATCTCTTGGTTTGTTTGTATGGATGTTAGCACGATTACTCAAAATGCTCAGTCGATTCCCAAGAAATTTTGGTGTTGATGTGGATTCCGAGTCATGTTTTCTGACTGTATTTTACATGATGACCTGGTACAAATTTTCTCTATTTATTTTCAGCTGATCTCTGTGAATCAAGGTGGGATGATTGATCTCATCAAGCGGAAAAACCTATTAAGTTTTAGCGATGATTGAGATCCTGATGTAAATTTTGGATCATATTTCCCGCCAATCACCAGGGCATGCATGGAGTCAGTCAGTGAGCAATTGAGTGAGTCCACAAAATTTCCATCAGTAATGCTGTAAAACCTACTTGGAGTTACCTCAGTTAGTGCGTCCGGTATGAAACTTGTGCCAAATCCCAATACGGATCTCTACTGGATCTGGTGTGGTGACCCTGAACAACCAGGGAAGGTGTGATTTTAGTGAAGTTGCTGTATTGTAAGAAAGGATATGAATATGAAAGCAAACATAGAATAATGTTATTAAGGATGTTGCAGTCTTGGTGGAGGTATGCCTTCTCTGAGTGCTCCTCACGATAGTAGTTTATTTTCCTGTCTCTATTTTATATAGAATTCCTTGTCTTTGATGGTACTGATTGTTTTGATAAAACATTCATTTATTTATCTTGTTAACTAGTTTATCATGACAAAATGTTATTAGCAGTCAAATCCTCTTGCTACTTCGTAACTCAAGCCAGATCCTGGAATTTTTTCCGTGCAGGGTTGGAGCAGGATAAATGTTTAGAGGGAATATTTGGAACAGCTTTAGCCTTTCACATGCTAATGTAAGCACTGGCGGCACAAGAAAGCTGGCCTGACCCAGGGGCCACACGGTGACACAGTCTGCTGATTCAGTGCCAGCAGCCCCGGCTTTGTTTATCCGTGTGCACGAGAAATAATGCACGTCATAAAAAGGAGAACTTTGAAGGGGAACCACTACCCCAGATGATAAATGCTCCCTGATCTTGTGATATAAATAACTGAACAAAAGCCATCTCAGCAGTGACTTATATGCTGTCGCTTGTACAATAACACCGGGCCGTGTCTTCACACTGAATTATCTTCTGAGACATTTCAGAAAAACAATATATCACTATTTATTTGGGTATTAAGTGAAGTCTCACTTGTTATTGAGTTAGTATCTGGCATTAGTGATAAAAATCCAACAAAGCCTCTTGCAGTATCTTAATCTTAATCATAGAACCAGTTCAAAGCGTGCAATGCTTCCTTCAATGATGAATTATTGGATAATCCTGGATTTCCAGTTTTTCGTCCAAACCAGTATAATTTTCCGAAAAATAGAAGCCAGTCTTCCATGTATGTATTGGTTTTCGTACGGAAAATGTCCAAAATATGGCAAAATTTCATATTATTGGCAATCGATTAGTTCCTTTCGCTTTGGATATGGCCGCGGCCATATTTGTAGTTTTGCTTGGCTTGTTTGACCAATTATGGACTATCCGACATGAAATTCAGCCAAGTCAATAGGAAATCTGGCCAGGACTTTACTGTTTGGTATGTGTTTGTAAAATAGAAGTCTCCCAGACCCGATATCAGGGGGATCGGTTTCCGTCATGGAGTTTTTGCATGTTCAAAACCCGCAGAGTCATTGGACGTTTTTTTTTTCCGGTCCTTTAAATAGCTTTAAATCGGTAAAACTGTGCATTAAACAGAACAAAGATGGTGGATGATGAAGTCAGAGTGTATAGACTGATTGGCAATTGTCTATAGTAACTTTTTGGATTCACTACTCAATAAAATCATAAAAATTGTAAATTATGACGAATTTGAAAGAAAAAAAAACAAATGTAACTCACTCGTCTGCTTTGGTTGACACCATCTTGTGGTCATGTGACTGGTAAAAACCGCCTGGACCGGGTTTTGGGAGCTGTTCGGACCGGAGGGTGCAGTTTGGACCGAAGCGACCACTCAAATTTTTTTTAAAAAGTCCGAACTGAAAAAAAAAGTTCGGACCAAACGTACCACCTGAAAATGCCCATTGTGTCGGCCAATGGATCCTGCCTTAGCTGAATTGCTGAAGCTAAGCAGGTGTGGGCTTGGTTCGTGCTTGGATGGAAGACCTCCTGGGAACACTGAGTTGCTGCTGGAAGTGGTGTCGGTTGGTGGCCAGTAGGTGGCACTCTTCCCTCTGGCCAATCTATCTGTTCTGATGCCCCTGTGCAGTGACACTGTGCTGTAGGAGGTGCCGTCCTTCGGATGAGACGTAAAACCGAGGTCCTGACTCACTGTGGTCATAAAAGATCCCATGGCACTTATTGCAAAGAGTAGGGGGTTCCCCGGTGTCCTGGCTAAACTGCCCAACCTGGCTCATTCAACCTGGCCCCTAATCATCCCCCAGTATAATTGGCTGATTCATTCATACCCTCACTCTCCAACTCAAGCTGGTGTGCGGTGAGCGTTCTGGCGCAGATTCACTGCCGTGCATCACCCAGGTGGGTGAAACGACCTTGGGTATTGAGAAAGGCGCTATATAAATGTAACTTCATTCATTCATTCATTCATTCATTTTCCAGACTATAAGTTGCGCCGGAGTATTAGTTGGCGGTCTATAAGTCCCATTTATTTTTAGTTGGCAGTCTATAAGTCATATTTATTTTTGAAACATTGTGCTGTTGCTTCCTGCAACAAGAAGCAAAATTAATTTAATTGGCGCATTATTTATTTATAATGCAAACACAGGGTTAGGGAGCAGAAGCTAATGAGTTAATTAATGTTATTGTACGAGGCAATAAATGTGAGTAAACTGCTTCTTGTCACCACTGAACAGATGATCATAGGTGAGGATAAATGTGCAATACAATTAAACGTTTGAAAACTTGGCGCATTATATATTTATAACGCAAAAAGAAATTTGTAACACATAATAGACGTACCTTAGCTTAGCCTAGCTATCCTGCTTGTTGCTGTTCTTGCTGTCTCACACAGTCCAAACAAGTGTTGTCCCGTGCAGTATAAAAGCGATATTCCCTCTTCTTATTCCAGAGCGTGGTCTTTCAGTTTGAGAGCATGATTTCATAAATTTAGTCATTCTCTAAGACAAAGAACATATGTCTCATTCAGAGCATCTTGTTAGTATTATTCATTTGTTCATTTTCTATACCCGCTTACTCCAATTAAGGGTCATCGGGGGGTGCCGGTCATTGGGCGAGAGGTGGGGTACACCCTGGACAGGCCGCCAGTCCATCACAGGGCCACATATATACAGACAAACACAAACGCACTCTCACTCACACCTGTGGTCAATTAGAGTCACCAATTCACCTAACCTGCATGTCTTTGGAAGTGGGAAGAAGCCGGAGCACCCAGAGGGAACCCACGCAAACACAGGGAGAACATGCAAACTCCACACAGAAAGGACCAGGTCGGAAGCGAACCTGGGACCTTCTAGCTGTGAGGCAGCAGTGCTAACCACTAAGCCACCGTGCTGCCCTCTTATTCTTATTATTTTATAGTGGCAGCGTGGTGGCCT
>OMMV01226075.1:0-17086 GCA_900302635.1 Chatrabus melanurus | reverse complement strand
TGTGTGTGTGTGTGTGTGTTTGTGTGTGTGGGGGGGGGGTTGCCGTGGTTACTGTTGCGAAGCAACATCTGACTTTTATATATAGGATACATACATATAAAATTCTCCCTCCCCCCGGGGGGTGGTGTGTGTGTTCGTCTAGCTCGGGTCCTCTACCAGAGGCCTGGGAGTTTGAGGGTTCTGCACAGGGGTGCCAGTAAATCTGACCATGACTGTATGTGTGTGTGTGTGTGTGTGTGTGTGTGTACTATAGATTGAGGTGATTATTAATCGCTATGAGTGTGAACAAAACATTTCAAGGCCAGCATGGCACCCACAATGCCATTTTTTACATTAACCGAAAGGGTTTAGCTACAGTTCTCTTCTTGTATTGTAAGAGTCTGACACAGAGTTTGCATTACCATTTACTCACATTACTGTGGTTTGTATTGTTTTATTCACTTTCTGATATTTATTTGTGATTTATGAGCCTTTTTGGTCATGTTTATTCCATTGTATGACTCATAATTACTGGCACAATGTCTGCACACTCAAACACTTCGCCTCTTGCAGACGTACAGCTCAAACATCACACAAATATGTCATTCGTTTTTGTAAGTGTTCGATGTGTAGTCCATAGTCTACACAGTGGAATTCAGCCTTGATTCGTCTGACTCATTGCTCGACATTATTCACAGCCGACCAACTGCCGCAGCTCATCTTTGTTAGACTGGTTTTATAAGAAGAACATTCTAACATTTCAAAATAACAGACAAATATTTCTGTTGCTACTCTGATAAATACTACTGTTCACACACATTGTCTTATACAAGTCAAGAGCCATGCAAATATGTGAACGTGACAAATGTTTAGGGTGTGCACAACATTTTAAAAAGCATGCCTCATCAAAAACCTCGAACAGCTTTCAGTTTTACAAGTTTATGAAACATCATTTTTGGTATTATTTTCATCAACACACTCCAATTGACGTTTTCAAAAACCACTGTTTATACATACAGCACATAGAGATCTATTCTGTTGCTTCTCACATTCAACTCCCTCTTGTGGAATGGACCTGAAGTGGATTCACCCTGTCATCTCTGCATGGTTCTGATTTGAAGCAGGATTGGCCCAAACAGGTGCACCCACTGGGATTGCCAGCATTCACCAATAAATAAATAAATTTCAACATGCCATATGTAATTATGCTTTTGCACCATGTTATTTGCTGCATCCATGCCAGAGTTATCATCTGTTTCTAGGGCAACCATTGTACACCAAGTGCAACGAGACCTATGATCTGCTTTTTATCACCTGCCAAATGTAAAACTGCAGCATGGGATTGGGGTGTTTGGTTGGCAACCATGTGTGGAGCCCATCATTTGTTAATTAAATCATAATTAACAGCAATAAACTAGAGGGAACCTGATTAGAGTGTAAACTGTAGTTCTGTCATGTCCTTTTTAAAAGTGGCTCCAAATTTTTGAGTTTTATTATTATTATTATTAGTACTAGTAGTAGGAAAAGTAGTAGTACTCATTATCATTCATATTAGCAATTTTATTTTGTCTAATAAATAATAATAATTGTAAATCTTTTAGAGGTAGATAAATACTCAGTAATGTCTTATTGATTATTTATGTCCTCACATATTCCAACTGCAGTAATTGTGTATAGAACATTAGAGTATATACATAAAGTCACAATGACCCTTCTGTTGTTGTGGTTCAGAGGAAGCCTTTACATTAAAAAAACCTGTGGTAGCCTACAAGGTTAAAAATTGTGTACCTGCCCAAATTACAAAAACTGCCATTTGAATGTTGGACCTTTGAATTAATTTTCTACTGATACAGTGTGATCAGGCACCAAATCTATTTTTTTAATAGACTTTGACTTGTATGAGTTTCCCTTATTATTTCAGCAGAGCTCATCTTCCCTGTCGTGTCTCTTATAACCCTGGAATTTCCCCACTGTGGGACTAATAAAGGAATATCTTGTCTTTAAGTATGACTTCAACAGATATGTATTTGTAGTAATAGTACAACTATACTGTAATTGAAGTATAGGCTACCATGGTTCTAATACAGTGTGTGTCTCCTACAGTACTTATAAAAATCAGATGACAGAGAAGGACGTTATGGAATTTTGATGATGGTGGATCACCAATAACTTCCTTAGAATTTTAAATTGGAAAGCATTCTCAAGCCATTATACTCATTGTCAACAAAGCCTCCCAGAAGCACAGTGAATTTTGTTTGACACCTCTTGAATATACTCGAGGGGCAGAGCAGTCATCCTTGCTGACTTGAACAATCACCAAATTTCAACTGAGCCTGAAAACAGTGTGACATTTAAGCCGCTACTCACTCATTGATGTAAATCTCTAAAATCACTGTAATTAGCACCCACGAAACGGCTTGGTGACCATAATCCCATGTTGACAGTCTGAGTATTAAATTACACAACATTTACAGTACACAGATGCTCCTAAAGTAAAGCTTACAAAATGTGCAAAGCCACTGTGGAACATACGATACAGCACATTTCACTTACCAAACATTTAGCAAGACATGCTCGTCATGTGGTTTCTCTTTAATTTCTCTTCCAGCAGCTGGGCTGGATATATATATAGATATAGTAGATCTATATCTATTTATCTATATAGATAGATAGATAGATAGATAGAACACATAGGGTCAGATGGTCGTCATTCCATTGCTGGGGAACCCCCCCCCCCCCAAAAAAAAAACATGCACAATGATGGACCCTGGATATCAAATTCACTTAGAACTTTAAGCAACAAGCTGCTGCTGTCCTGCATAGACCCCGGCACAAGCCGTGAATGTAAACTAGGTTGGAGTACGGTGTTGTTCCAGCACGTCTCGCGGCTAAAACACTGTAAACATAGCTGCCTGCAAGCTCAGGTCGATGCAGGTCAGCAGGTTGCACAGTGTGATGAAACTTCATGACTGAGGCGCTGGGTTTCTGTTTTGTTCCGTGTCTGTTACTAGGGTTTAGCAGCCCTATTTTATCCATTTGGCGAGTTGCAAAGGCTGCCTGAAAAAGCAGCAATGAACAATATTCACAAAAGGAACATTTTTCTGACTTAACTGTTCATTAAATATATTACAAGAAACTGTCCAGTAGAGATGAGATTTCTTGACCCCCCCCTGGACATGGAGTGCTTGTGAAAGCCTGCTGCTGTGATTTTAAGCTAACAGTATAACAATTGTACTTTCTCTTTCTTTTGCATGTAAACATACAAATACTACACTGTAAAACCTGTAAAACTACTGTAAGTGTCTATGAGTAAAATGCATGAAATGTTTGTGGGAATATAGTAAAATGCACGTTGGTTTCGCTGATGTCCATTTCTAGGTTGTCCCCCTGGCAACAGGAAAAGTAATCCCCATATCCAACAACTACTAAAGTTCAGTAATCTGATGGCATGGGGGGTGGAAACTCTCTCTTAGACTACTAGTTGTGGACTGAATGCTCCGGAACTTCCTCTCTGATGGCAAGATAGCAAACAGCCCAAGGCTGGCATGGCTAGGATCCTTGATGACTGTGAAAAAAGAGGCACTGGCGTCATCAGTTGATTTATTTTACCTATGGGCAAACTGCACAGGGCCCAGTGTGTCGAGGCAGAGTGGAGTTAATATGTGTCTTGACTAGCTGTTTGAAGCATTTCATCACCGCTAGGGATGTCCCGATCAGGTTTTTTGCCCCCGATCCTGATCAGAGTCATTTAATATTGAGTATCTGTCACTACCGAGTCTCGATCCGATACTTGCATTTTCCTAGATATTACACGTGCATAGAGCAGAATGCAAGCACATTAAAGTCAATCCAATTCTATGCCTGTCGCTTTAACAGCTCTGCCATGCATTAAGAAAAAAACACTTTCATTCAAGCTGCTTACGGCGCAGTCACACTATGAGGTTTACCCCAGAGAATGGCGACCGTGGTGAAAGGGAGAGAAAAGTGGCCACACATCGGCGAAAATCACGTTTCCGGAGTTTGGTAGCAAACCTCAAACGCAGCATGGCATTCCACACTGTGAGCCTCACACTGCTTTAAATACACTCACAGTGTGTGCGTATTTAAAGCAGTGTTAAGATGCTTTTAATATGTGCACTGCGGCTCTGTAGTGAAGCAGCAGCCATGACTCTCTTTTCGTACCACTGGCACCGCACTTATAAAGCGAAGCGGAGGGAACACGCACTCAATTACTTTGTGTGGATTCACGTTTTCAATGACGTAACACAGATCAGCCCTAGATAATTCCAATGACATGGTTTCCACGTTGCTTACTGTAGCATAGCAATGCTTGAAGAAGTCTTGTCATTAAAGTGTACATAGAAGCCGTTCAGCACATCTGGGAGAGATAAATGGAAATGGACTGCATTTATATAACACTTTTCCATCGGATGCAGATGCTCAAAGAGCTTTACAGTGATGCCTCACATTCACCCATTCACACATGCAAGGCGCTCAACTGCACACCAGGAACAAGTTAGGGATTCAGGATCCTGAGCAAGGGACGTTAGTGGTTTTCCAATCTGACAGGAAATCGAACAGGGGATCTCTCTGGACGCAAGCTCACCTCTCTGAACTCTAGACGTCACCTCCCCAGAAGATTCTGATAAATCTTCCTCACACATAGCTTTCCTTTTAAAGCATTCATCAAATTTCAAAAGGATTGGTTAAAAAGCAATACTTAACACACGTACAATAGAACACATTGAGAAGTCGTTCTACTGGAAGGAGCTCTGAAGCTCTCAATGCAAGCTGGAGGAACATCCACAGACGATATATTGTACTCATTGTAGTAGTAGTTTCTATTGGTGTCTCCCTTTTTGCTTGGGGTCATTACTAGTACAGTAGCTTTGGTCAAATTTCTGGCAGACTTGCTGAGTTTGTGAAAAAAGTGTGAAAATGTGTTTACTGGTGCAGTTTTTAACACTCTTTCATATAAAAACGGGACAAACGTCATACAGCCATTATTCACCATCTTTATTTTCAAAATGGCCATCACAAAACAAATTTACTCATATTTCAGCTCCCATGACTCACTCAACAAAGTTGTTTTAATATTTCATACAGTGACTGATCCTGAGCCAAGATACAGATGGAATGAAGAACCACTAACACCATATTAGACCGGATGCTCATCATTAGAAATCATGTTGATCATTATGATCATCTCAAGTTTAATAGATGGTCACAAGTATCAAGAATGAGGCGAAGTAAACCGAGATGGAGGTGGATCATGAACGCACACTCTTGAACAAGTGGAACTCCGCCGTACAACCAATGGCATAAAGCACCAGCTACCATGCAAAGAGGACAACACACATATAATTTCGTCAATTTTAACGCATCTATGCACTTCAATATATCACATCATAAACACGCCTTTAAATTGCATTGTTTTCGTTTATACATTGCAATTATTTTACATGTATGATACTTAAAATCCAACGTCATGTCCTGAAGAGTGTTCATTTTGATATTACAAAGTAGACATATCACTTTATCATTTCCATCTGATTCCCTGGGTGTGAAAACATAGGATTAGCATATTATAACAACTTTTTGTGTGTACTGGGAGCTGAAATATGAGCAAATTTGTTTTGCGATGGCAACCATTTTGAAAATCAAGATGGCGGCCTGAATAATGCTTGTGTGACGGGTGTCCCATTTTTAATGTGAAAGAGTTACAAACTGTACCAGTATGCAAATTTTCACACTTTTTTCACAAATTGAATGATTTTTATCGAAACGACTGCACTATACACCGGATTCCATATGGATCCGTGTGTTGATATGGCACAAAGTTTACACCAGATGCTCCTCCTGATGGAACTCCACATGCACATGGAAAATGGGGCATGGGTGGTCCTGAACTGGGAACCTTCGGTTTTGAAAGTAAGAGCACCACCTGCTTGTGTCACCATGCTGCCCGTTTACTCAATATAATGTCCCATTTTTAGTGCTGGCCTTGAGGTTTTCTGTGTAATTTTAGCACCAAAGCAGACTGAACTTGATCCTAAAAATATCTATTCTGTATTGTCTGTAAAATGGCCACTTTATTTAATTATTTTGGATCCTGTAATGCTGCAGTGATTCTGCTCAGCTGACAAAACCGAGTCCTTCCACCTCCTTGTTCTGGATGCAGTCGCGCTGCCCGTCTCAGACGGTGGAAGGATCAACACAGGCTGGGCGGGATAATCCCCATTGTGCTAATCTGAGGGAGCAGCCTGTGGGAAAGCCACAAAACTGAGTCCATGGAAAAGTGAGCTTTGCCGCTCAGAATGAACCCCCTGACCACAGGACATAAACAAACCGGCTTTTGGTTATCTTTCCATTCAGAACGGCCTCCGCTCGCTGCAGCGGCCATGATCCAAATCAAAAGGGACAACAAGCCAGTTGAGTTTTGTCCGTATTCTCCCCCCCCGAGCTATCAATGTGACACTGTAGCGTTAGGAAACATTGTGCTGGCAAAAATAACTTCAGGAAAAGTACAATGTATGCGAAGCTTTAATGAATTTATTGCACACATTAGAGTGCAGCTTTGACTTTGGTGGATGAAAATAAATCGCAGCAGGCAACAAAAATAAAACAGCTTTGGACTTGCATACAGAAATATTCATATTTAACAAGTTTACATAATTTTAGTGAGAGTGCAGCATAAAAAGTGTCAGATCCAGAAACTATTCTTTCTTAGCGTGATGGAATATCAGCCTTAGGCTTGCGACGAACGGCCATTTCTCCCTTTGTGAGGATGTTATTCAGAAATTCAAAAGCCTTGCTTATTCTGCATTAATTAACATGCGGCACAAAAACCCACACCGCTGCAAATTAATGATGATCTAAAAATAAGTACGCGCTGTAATTTTGTTTTTGGCACCACACAGCAAACCAGTCTGTTCAACACGGCTCCCGACACACTCGTGTCAGCGCTCAGTAAACCTTCATTATCGCTACCGATCTCAACAACACTCAATTAATGAGGTGAGACTTTATTTTACAACAATTCGGGGGGGTCTTTACGGGGGTCTCTGAGAAGTTCACAACCTCGCACGTGTCAGCCTGCTGGCATTTAGCATGTGGCGTGAGTGAATGTTTTCATGACAAAAAAAAAAAAGCACCTCTCTGCTGTTGTCACCAGCATGGAACCATCTGCCACGCTGTGCAACATCTCAGGATGCAGTTGTAACAGATACAACAGCCTCATACACACGTAGAGGCATTCATTAGCTCCACCAATGCATGTGTGAGTGTCTGGCTGCACTAAGTCAAGGCTGGGTTCGTGCACGGGGTCGCACGTCGCTGCATCCACCACACCTCGGAACCGCCTTGGATCCTGGACGGCAACCACCCAGGCAGACAACAGGTCCAACCCCCACCTCTCAAAAATAAGCATCTGTCTGAAATATGGGCGTCCCCTTGGCCTTCTCCAGCCCGCCTGGGGTCCTCAACAGTGAGGCGCCTGCGTCAAGTGTCCAAGCAGATAGACAGGTAGCATGAATTGCAATCGAACTCGGGTCTACTATATAAACTTCCTGCTCTAAGAATGTCAAAGATCAACCGAATAACACTCTCAAAATGAAAGAGAGATAAAAGGAAAATGTCAACAGAGACATCAGCAGAACACTGCTGGACATTAGCGGAAGTAAGTGAGTGCCCTTCTAGTTTAGGCATAAAAACAGAGTTAGAGCAAGGCAACGGGGTAAAACTACATGCACGCTGACATGCAACATGTCGGTATCAGTGTTAAATCCTACATCTGGTCAATGCGATAACAGTCATCAAGTGAAACTTTGTGCACATTAGGACATGGATTTGGTGCAGTTAAATATACTTATGGACACAACCGATGTTAATTAATTTACTGTACTGCAACAAATATAGCTACAAACATGTATTAGTGCTGCTAATCCCACAACAAAATTCAAGGAGTACTCGCCCTTGGTAAAGTCATGAGCTCTCCAAGTGTCTCTGTCTCATTTTTAAAAATAGTGGAAAATGTTTAAGTAAACGATGCCCAGAATGTCCCCATAAATAAGAAAAAGGAAAAAATGCGAACACCATAATAAGCTGACGTTTATGCCACATGTTGCTTCCAGTTTGTTGAAGCGGGTTCATACTTGCAGCTCCACTTTCTGCTCTTAATCAATGCTTCATGTTTTTCTGTTCTATCTGCATTTACACCGTTACACGGGGTTGTGTTTTGCATGTAGAATGCACATACACTGGACAAATCCTCCGTGACGTCGCCCAGAGATTTTCTGAAGAGTGGTTTTGAAGCTTAAATGGGCCGGCTCTGGGTGTCGCCAGCTTGGCAGTGCCTAACTCCGACTAACTCGTGGCTAACCCATACATGGGTAAAGAGGTGGAGTGTGGCGAAGACAGACCTGGGCGGGATGAACGAAGCGCGAATACGCCAGCTCCAGTTCGCAAACAAGCAAAGTTACGGCTACCGAGCTAATTTTGGGTCGCGTGTTTGATTATTGAGTGTTTTTGTGGACTGGGCAGTGGGTTTTATAACGGGTGGCTTGGGTGTAGCTCTTGAGTGTTTTGGAAAAACCTAGTAAGTACAAAAACAGTAAAGTTGAGAAAACAGCGAAAAAAAACAACATGGTGCCAGGACTAAGCGACTACGGTATGAAAAGAATTGTTTTGTGGCTATTTGTTCATATATTGAGGAGATTTGAATGGTATGTCATAAGATAAGGTAAAACCTAGTAAGTCTAAAAATGGTCTTAAATCGGCTTACTAGGTTTTTTTCAAAACACTCAAGAGCTATTAAAACGTATGACCGCCATATTGCCTCAGAAGCTGATGCAACAACACTGGACCTAATGTCACCAAGGTACCTGCTAATTAGTGCTAACCTAGAGCTAACGGTGCTAACATAAATTAAATAATACTCAAATTTCACTCAAAGGAAATACCGTAGCACTGACTTGTTTGATGGTCCGTTAGTACAATTAACTGCACAGCAAGCCATATTATCTCTATTATCTATTTATATTTGTAATAAAATGCTCAGCAAGGACAATCAATCGACTCGACCGGGTCGAGTCCCCAGCAGACAGCAGCCAGTGCTCGCGAGGCCCAGATTCAGGCACACAGCTGTCATTCAAAGTGACCACGCCCCTAATGATTCGCAACTTTATGGCTTAAGATACCTTAAACTGAAAAAAAAAAAAACCAAGAAAAAACTCCCCGTACTGTTGTCATAAAGGGGGAAACCAGCTCTAAACATGATTATTTGTGTTGTAAAGTTGGAAAATTTAACATGGGCTTCTGTGGGGATTGACTTCCTTTTGGAGCTAGCCTCAAGAGGCCATTCAAGGAACTGCAAGATTTGGCACTTCCGCATTGGTTTCATTTCTCAACACCGTAGGTTAGGGCTTGGTTGGGTTACCTCCAACTTAAATACAATTTTCATGCCACAACTATGTGTGAACAAAACTTAAAGAAAACCCAACAAACATACAGTTCACCTCCGTTGTGAGTGGTAGAAAAATGTTGTTTTGCAGCCTGACTTTGTCACAAACAGACCACTCTTCACAGGAAACCGAGCATCCTCTGGGATGATTATTTTTAGGAGAGGTTTGAAGGTTTGTGACTTGTTAACTGAAAGAGCCATTCCCTCTGGGATTGAATGTAAAGAAAACACTTTGTCACCAAAACCCAAAGACATCCAATTATTGGACTTTTGCAACATCTTTCTGAAAATTACGAGAAAAAGAAAAAAGATTTTCCTTTATCAGAAGTATCTAATTCATAATATCGCCAACAAAAGAATTAGTCTACCCATTTTCTCCCAGAGGGGATGGTACGAAGGGTACACCAGGTCGTAAGGATTGCTTTAACAATGTATTCTAACACAATTACAAATTACCTGTTAAAACTGTAGCCTGATGTAAGAATCATAGTATTAAAATAAGACAATTAGTTGGGAGAAGTAGCCTATTAATATGTGGGTGTTTACTGAAGTCTATTATGGAAGACGACAGAACAGTTGCAGAATTAAGGGGCCCTATCTTGACAATCTATAACTGGCTAAAGTGCATAGTGCAAGTACATTTCGGGCGTGTCCAACTCCACTTTGCAATTTACACAGCACATAATCTGAGCGCAAAGTAAAGCTCCATTCACACTTTTACGGATATGCATCCCGGAAAACACAGTCTTTCGCCGTGTAAATCGGCGTGTGAAGAATCATAGATACCCAGGAATGTGATCTAGTGTGCAGTTTGATGACATAACATGCCGGCCTTGTACCATGTGATGTGTGCAAAAACAACCGTAGCACACAATGTGTTTGCAATGCTATTATAAACAATCATAGGGAACTCATAAGGCTTTTATTAATGTTCGTAAGCACTCTATAAATTGTTGAAAGGTTTCTTTTAGGTGCTTATGAATGTCTAGTTATGTACCAATAGTCATGTTTATTATGCTATTATTAACACTCATGTAGTATTGTTAACACATTATATAGCATCATATAACAACTTATAAGGGCCTTATTATTAAATAAGACTTATTACAAGGACATTAATATTAAGTATCACCCAGTTTTCTTTTTTTTTTAAATCAAATTGCATAATGTTGTTACAAGTAGACTTGGAAAGAAATATAACAAAATCCAGACAGAAATCTACTTTTAATCTGGGAAATGCGACAGGCTCACATCCAGAAAGACTGTGAATGATGGAAGGAGCAATATGTTTAAAGAGGCACACATCATTATTCAACGCCTTGCTGGATCCTGCATTTCAACACCCTCCAGAGAAGAGATATCAATTATGCTGAGGCAGAGACACTGGTCACTATGTCTCTGGGGATAATTTAAGTGCAATATGACGAGTTCTGAAACAAAGTCTTTTTCCTGCGAGATTTGTTCTTATTGAGGTAATGATGGGATTTGTGATTTGTGCTCTCCACTTAGGTAGAATGAGTGAAATTGTGGGTTTGACCTTTAGGGGCATTTTCTGCCGCAAAGACACTTACCAACATTCAAAGATATATATATATACATATATATATATATAAACCTTTATTTATCCAGGCAAATCACATTGAGTTTGAAGCCTCTTTTTCAAGTGAGGCCCGGCAAATATATATAGATAGATTACTTAGAAATATATTAAAGGTAACAATGAAGCTGTGACACATTTTTGCTGCTGTGCATGAAGATAATTCTTTGGGTGGGAAGAACGAGGATCAGCACTTATGCACAGTGGTGTGCAGTCCTGTGTGTGTGTGTGTGTGTGTGTGTGAACAGTATAACTCCTAGAGTTTTGTTCTGATTTGGACCAACCTTGGCAGAAGGGTTGAAGGTCAGCCAAGAACAAAGTGATTCAATTCTGAAAAGATTCAGCCCAAGGTCAAAGTCGCAGGCCAAGGTTAAATTGTGGCTGAATGCTTTCACACATCTAGGTTACAGATACACGGAAACACAAATATGAAGTCATACATCACCATTCTATTGGTCACATGACCTTTGACATTTGAAAGGTCAAACTCTTAGAATGGCTATTTTGAGAAATTTGGTGCCAGATACCCTTATGGTTACTATTAAACACGAAGATAAAGTCATACACCGCCATTCTATTGGTCACATGACCTTTGACATTGGGTGACCCTGAAAGGTCAAACTCTTAGAATGGTTAAATTGAGGAATTGGTTACTATTAAACAGTAATTTGAAGTAACTATTGTTACTGTCCTATATCAACTTTGTTTTGGTCACATGACCTTTGACCTGAGGTAAGCTTGAAAGGTGAAACTCTTTTAGAGTGCCTATTTCAAGGAATTAACGGATACATTTATGGTTCCTGTGAAACGCTAATACGAAGTCATACATCACTATTTGTCACATGACCTTTGACCTTTGAGGAATTGTTAAAGATGCAACTATTGTTACTGTGAAACACTAATATAAAGTCATATCAACTTGGTCTTGGTCATATGACCTTTGACCATGGTCATCCCTGAAAGGTCAAACTTGGCTGTTTAACTCCTCATACAGAATCCATATGGATTCAGCATGCTGGTAGGGTTGTGTGTAATGCACCGTTGAAGTGGTTCAATTTTGGACAAAATTGATCAAATTTCACACAGAACCACATATTATGGTGTCAGTGAATCACAAAGAACTAATTTGCATGAATTGGTGTTAAACATGTAAGGCGCGGGTTGCACTCTCTGAATGACCATTCTAGTTTTTATTAATTGTGGGATGTCCCATGTAATGGACAGACCACCCAGTGGTACTCCACCGGGGGCCCGACCCCGTGTCTGTCTGTCTGTTATGATGTCTCGCCAAGTGACCTTTCTGTCGTATCTCAGCAACCACTTAAGTTAGCGACTTGATGTTTGGCTCATATGAAAGGTCTTTGGAAGGGTTTTCATGATATGTCAATTTGGGTGCTATGGTAACCATGGTTGCCATGGAAAATTTTTTCTTGAATATCTCAGGAACTACTTATGATAGAGACTTGATGTTTGGCTCATATGAAAGGTATTTGGAAGGGCCTTTATGCCATACTGACATGGTTGCTAAGGTAAACAATGGTTGCTAAGGAAACCTTTTTTTGAATATCTCAGGACCTACGTACGATAGAGAGTTGATGTTTGGCTCATATGAAAGGCCTTTGGACGGTCTTCCAGGCAATGTTGATTTGGTTGGTAGGGTAAACAATGGTTACTAGGTAAACATTCTTTTTGAATATCTCAGGAACTACTTATGATAGACACTTGATGTTTAGCTCATATGAAAGTTATTTTATATTGACTATGTAATAAAAAAAGGATTGTTTTTTCTTAAATAAATGTAACATTAAGTGGTGATGAGGCAGCCTATTATATTCTGCAAAATAAAAATCTTCAGCTGGCTGCCTTCACAAACGAAAGTCAACAAACAACCCCACATGTTACAAGATGACTATCAGATTTCAGGAAATTAGTAAACATAGACGGTCACCTGCAATTAGGTAGATGCACAGACATACAGACTCGTTCACTCATGGCAGCAAAATGTCGATTGTTTGGTAATCAAGCGTGCATACAGGGAAAAGTGCGACAAAAACTGAATCCTATACATCTGCAAGTGGTGGATAATTGTAGCTGTAGATGATAACACTTCATATTACAGGCAGTAAATTGGAGCAAATTGTTGGCTTGATGACAATTATGAAGATGTTTGAGACTGCACTGCCTCCATCAGTATTCACCGTCAGCGATGCAAGCTTGTCGCAGGATTGTTCGCTGGTTTGAATGAAGCAATTTGCATGAGAAGTACAACTAAAGTTACACACTCCATGTACGAGAGAGATGCTCAAATAAACGCTTTATTGTTTCTGACAATGTGTACTTGACTACAACTTTGTTACATTTTACCGGGTATTTACTGACAAATCAGGGGCACTCATTCATAATATAATGTGATCTGGTTTGGAAACATGGTTTGTTTGTTTTTTTTGAATATTTTCAAATTAAAGACAAATCATTCAACAGCTGCCGCTCGTGATTACCTCATTAATGTAAGTGAGCAGTTTCAGTTATTCAAAGAAAACAAAAAAAAAGATTATGTGTTTGGTTTATGTGCGGGGAGCACTTGACTCAGGAGCTGAAAAACATCGGTTAAATGTGTCTTTTTTTTTGACAGCTTGTTTTCCCAGGAGTCCTGTTGGCAGGGGTCACCGTCCTCCCAGTTCACCGCACTCCGTCTGTGTGACCGATTCTGAGCGGCGGATCTGCACGCAAAGCTGTTTGGAAACTGTCAGCTCGCCTTCCCTCTCACTGCCATCAAAAATGAAAGGTCGTTTTTCTCCATCTCGCCGTCACTCCCCTCAAGATGTCTCCCTCCAAAATGTGGAGGGATGGCTCCCTCGCCTTCAGCCCGCCAGTGATCAATGGCTCATTTTTGAGTGACAGCAAGTCCAGGACTTAATCTGCTTTTTGGATTCACTCTGTAAAGTAGAGACTGTTCAGAAGTTTGAAAACCACTTTCTGCATGCGTGAACACCAACGCGATCTCCTTCTGATAAACAGATTTTGGTTTTCTCAGACATTCCTAGTAAGTAAGTAATTTCTTTTGGCTTCCCCCCCATTCTGCTTGGGGTCGCCACAGTGGATCCAATATGGATCCACATATTGAATTAACATAGGTTTTACACCGGATGTCCTTCCTGATGCAATTCCAGATGTACGTGGAGAATGTGACTTGGGTGACCTTCCAGAGACCTTCTCTTTGGGATGCTAACGCACTAACTGCTTGCATCACTGTGTTGACTACAGGAGACATTCCTGACATTCCTTAATCCTTTATCTCCCAGTGAAAATTTAGTTTGCAATGTCTCTTCCTCCCAGGTCCTCTTTACTTGCCTCTGTAACGGTGCCCACACTCAACTCCCTAGCAGCGCCCAATACAAGTAAATGGGACTTGGATATCAGCATCAGTGCAATTGTGATGGTTGTGGAGAAAAACCTGTTTTTCCCATGGTCTCTATGAGGAGGCGATGCCTGGAATGTGCACGGTTCTCCCCATCAATCACCCTTCCCTGACACATATGTAAGCGATCTGTGGTCCACCTCCCAACCCCAGGGAAGGGTAGGGCTTCAATCGCCGTTATCTGTAAAAGCAACTAAGAGCTGGGCTCTGCCTTTGAGAGCCGTATGGGAAGAGTTTATGGAGCCATGAGGTCAGAAGAACGAATGTCCAGGTTTTCAGGGTCCTGGTGCTTCCCATCTTATGGTATGGTTGTGACACTTGGATGCTAAGTGGTGACCTGAGGTGATGACTAGATGTCTTTCATACTAGGTCTCCTCAGAGGATCCTTGGGTACCGTTGGAATGACTTTATGTCAAATGAACGGTTAATTAGGCAGACTCAGATGAGGCATACTACTTAGACTAGCTATGTGGTGTGCTTCTCTGAGCACGATCCAGCATGCAGGTGCCTCAGTGTTGAGGACCTCAGCAACTGGAGAAGGCCAAGGGGATGCCCAAGTATCACCTGGCTGCGGCAGATAGATAGTTAATTTCAGGAGGCTGTGATGGATCAGTTTTCTGCCTGGGTAGTTGCCATTCAGGATGTAGGGTGGTTCCATAGTGTGGGGGATACAGTGGAGTGCAGCACCAGTGCATTCTCCCAGACCTGACCTTTGATACCTTTGCCAAGCAAGAGAGAAGCAAGGTCGGAATCATTGTGGTTTATTAGTTGGGTGCGTATTTATCTTTCTGACATCATAAGGCAGGTTTTTCCAGGAATGAGATAAAAGCATCTCACAATGTCACAGAAGGAGATGAAAGCAAAACTGATGAGACAGATCACGATCACCAACAAAATGTAATCAACTCTTCCCTTACGCATAGGCAGTCTCTCTCAAAAAAACAAAAAAAACAAAAAGTTACTTTTTGAGATATCCACAGACAAGCAAACAGACACTGGTGGCCACATAATTCCACAGTTCTATTCCGGGGTCGTGCACAATCTGCATATAAATCACCTTTGGTGTGAACGCGAAAGTCATTTTTAAGCCTTGAAATCCTGCTTCTTTTGACATATACGGGAAACGTAAGAGTTAAACACACAATCCACAGTGCGTGACACTGACCAGACACGAATACTGGAACTTGTCTACAAAGTGAAGTTACAGAGAACTCCAGACAATACCAAATATTATAGCAGCTTCCTCTCTGCAGTGGCTGCCATTCATCATCCTCAGCCAGCAGACTGCTAAGCATTGCTCCCTTTGGGTGAGAGATTGATTGTGACCCGCGCACGGTTTATCGAGCGCCTTGCCTACTGAGCACTAAGCAAACAGCCTCGCTCCCCTTCAGTCCGACTCTATCCGATTCTACAGCCGCTGTGAGGCGGCCAGACTTCTGCTGCTTCGACAGCTAACCTGGAGCATGATGATATGAAAAGATGTCAGCTGCTTCTAATTCTCAGGATGCACTGTGTGACCGTCAGCTCCTGACAGACAGGGTGATGGGACCCTGTCTGATATGCTCTGACGACCCGTTGGTCTCACAAACCTTCATTTCAAACCTACAGTGAACAAAATGTAACACATAAGCTCCCGCTCCCTTTCACAGGAGTCCATATACCACAGCATGAACAGTGTTCAAAACCTCAGCTTCTGTCTCAATCAACTTTGTGGAAATTTCATAGCTTTTTGACAAAATGTACAGACTTAGACCAATATCTGGAAACCATGGGGGCACTCGTGCTTCTAGCACATCTTGTACAACATCTAATAATCTTCTGCACACATATGAATCTATCTACAAAGTGGATTCATACCTACCTTGGCTTAGGTTCCACTCACATGATGATAAAGTGAGTCAATCTTGCCAATGTTCCCTAACACCGCAAAATCCGACATCAGCGAACCGGGTTGAATTTGCCCCCATACTGCGGGACAATATCTCACTCTGTAACCTCCATGTCACTCAGACCAACATGATCCCGCGAGGAATCCAATGTCGGATGTAGGTCTCCCAGGTGCAGCTGATTAGTGCCAGGATGTCTAGAAATGCAAATGTGGGCTTAATTGAACATTTAGGCTCTCTAGTGATCCAGAGTGTAAACTCTTAAGGCCTCTTTATGCTTCTGCATCGAAACTACGCCGTAGCGACGCAGAGCCCTCTGCGTCGCTGCGAAGCCCCTCCGCGACCTACGCCGTAGCTTTGACGCGCACCTCCCAAAATTCTAACCAGCGCATCGAGACGACGCAGAACGCAAGGGCTGTGATTGGTCCGCGACACGGCCAGCCTCTGGCCGGCATGAATCGGCGTGCTGTGTGTGTTCTGGTGGTGTATGAATGGTTGCAAATAACAAACGAAAATACCTGAAGTGCATTTATCCGCCCGTGTGTCGTAATATTCGCACGTCCTCCGCCTCGATTCGTTCAGTGGACGTACAGACGACCTCCACACGTGTCTTCATTTTCGCCGCAACATTTTCAATAAAAGCATTTGCTGTTCAATATTGATCATCTTCAACTGCAACACCGCTCTTTTTTATTTATTTATTTCTCTTGGTCGCGATTGATCAGAGGAGGAACAAAGCCGGAAGG
>OMMV01226074.1:0-19068 GCA_900302635.1 Chatrabus melanurus | reverse complement strand
GTTCATCATCCCCCATACACAAATCAATAAATATTCCAATAGTTGCAAGTCAATAATTACTTAATACGATAAATATCTCCATAACATATGTGCAATAACAACGCTGCGAGCGCACGCGAGAGAAACGCTCCACCGTGGTCAGTAGAAAGAGCGGTCGCCCGGTTCGCCAATAACTTCAAATTCGTCACGAAGTCGCTTAACAATTCAATCGTCACGGTCGCCAAACAGTCCTCTCTCGGTGAGGTACAAGCTTTACTGTATGGTTGTGAGAATGCGACACTAACCACCAGGGCCGGATTAAGATTGGCAGGGCCCCTGGGTTTGGGTCATTGCTGGGGCCCTAAATAACAAAGAATATGAAAAATGGGATATTGGCCTGAAGGCCTTGTGTCCCCCGTTGCATGGTGGCCATGTACTGAATGTATGGAAAGTTATTGCGAGTACCATATGTAGTACTGTCATTTTTGGGGTTTTTTTGCTCTGGGACCTTGGAATGTAGGTCAATGTCACTCATTATGGAACTCATCCAAGACCTCCATGAGAAGTAGCTGTGGTATAAATTTTGGTGGCAGTGCGCTGAATGTATGGAAAGTTATTGCGAGTACTGTTATTTTTGTTGTTTTTTTGCTCTATGACCTTGGAAAGTGGGTCAAGGCCACTCATCATCGAACTCATCCAAGACCTCCATGGGATGCATCTGTGGTACAAATTTGGCGGCCGTGCACTCAACCTATCAAGAGTTTTTCTCTGTACTGCGTTTCACCCGGACGCACACACACACATACACACACACACACACACACACACACAGTCAAGCACGCATGGACGAAGAGCATTTCTATGTTCTCCTGCCAGGGCGATGGGGGACAAAATACAGTTGCTAAAAAAAACTCCACCAAAAAATATTAAAATACTAAAAAAAGGTCCCCTTCTTCTCCGGGCCCAGGGATTCAGGGCTGCATCAGCCTGTGTGTAAATCCGTACGTTAATCCGACCCGACTAACCACCAAAGGCGTTAGTGGCCCGATTTTATGGTCTCATCTACAAGTAGACCAGTGCAGGAGTGTTTTTGAGATGTCATGGCAACAGACAAACAAGCAAACTCTAGATCCACTCTGTTATCCGGATCCTCTTCAAAGTGTAATGACGTCTTTCTGGACTCATTTCCCATACATCCACCAAGCATCATGAAAATTGGTTTTGAAAAAAAAAAAACTCCTGGGCAGAGGAAGAACAACAACAGGATCCAGCAGAAGAATGGCAAAATGTCTTTGTAGTCTCGCCCAGCAGGTCCCCTCAGGTTTTGGGAGTTTGGTGCTCACCTTATGGAACTACTTTGGGTTCTGACCTGTTCACCTTTGGTTGGGTTGTTAACATATTTGCATAAAGTCCTCTCCTCCTTCCTCTTCGTTTACTTTCATCTGCTCCCGTTAGGGGTTGCCGCAGCAGATCACCCGTCTCCATCTCAGTCTGTCCTCCACATCTTCTTCTGTCACACCAACCATCTGCATCCCTCCCTCACAGTTCTGAACCAGGAGATTTTTTTTTTACATTACAGGATTGGCTTTTTTTTTAGCATGTATACTTTCTACGTTTATCTCTCCCTTTTTCACACTTTCAGCGCTAAGACAATTATTTCACTGAAACGAATCAGGAGACTGTGACAGCTGTAGTCTTGGGATGGAAAATAAAAACGAATGCATAGATTTTTGGTTTAAAATCCAGCTCCTTCCATCTGAAAATTATGTGCCAATTAAAATAGCTATTTTCTGCACTTTGCTATTTTCTCCTTATGTTGTCAGAGCATTTATTGACTATTTCTCGCTTATAAGTGGCTTTGGATGAAAGTGCATGCCAAATGCAAAAATGAAAACAATCTCATTTCCGCTTCATTTCCTCGTCTAATTAGGCTTGCTGATTATCTTACTTAGTTTTTGTAACTTGTCTTTTCTAAGCATCAAATTGAATGAAATCTAAATGAAGGAGATAACATGGTGCCTTAGTTCTGTGACAGTTTGCTTCGGGCCAGTGGATCATGGCCCATCCCTCAAGACGAAATTTTGTATTCATTGTAGCACTTTGCTTTTGGTACACTCAAACCAGACCCAGACTGTGTCATCTTACCCTTTGTGTTCCGACAATGTCAAATATATTTTATTCCTTTGATCGCACTCAGAACACTTTCTCTGCACTTGCCTTCTCTGAACACGTTTCTCTTCGTCCATTATTTAAAAGAAAATTCACCATTTGTAATTGCCACTATAATAATAATAATAGGTAACACTTTACAATAAGGGTACATTATTTAATTCAGTAATAAGTACTAACTAACATTGAATTAAGACTTAACTACATTCACTAATCATTAAGGGTGTTCATGTTAATTCAGGTAAGGTAATTTGTACATTATTTTTATTATCACATCCACAGCTGAGACGAGGAGACTTGCAGGAGGCTGGGTAGCCTCGCTGGGCCTCTGTTAATAGAGGCGTGTTGATCTGTGATGAGTGCTGCAGCATCCACAGAGGTCTGGGGCGACACAGTTCTCAAGTCCGACATCTGACTCATTCCCCATGGCCGCCCTCGCAGTTACAGATGGTTCAGACACTATATGGCAACGGAGCAAATTCCATATGGGAGCACAGCCTTTTGGACCCTTCAGCAAGCGGGAAACGCAAGGCCAACCCTCAAGACAGAGTTCATCCCAACAAGACGGAGTTCATCAAGGCCAAATATCAGATGTTGGCATACGTCCATCGGATGCCTTGTCGTGAGGATGACAGCGTAACTGCAAAAGACCTCAGTAAGCAACTCCACTCTAGTGTTCGGACTGGCAACCTGGAAACCTGCCTCCGACTTTTGTCTTTGGGAACGCAGGCCAACTTCTTCCATCCAGAAAAAGGAAACACTCCGTTACACATAGCAGCAAAAGCAGGGCAGTTGTTACAAGCAGAATTGTTGGCAGTTTACGGAGCCGATCCCGGGGCTCTAGACTCCAGTGGAAAGACACCAATTGATTATGCAAGACAAGCTGGGCATCAGGAGCTAGCGGAGAGGCTAGTGGAGATCCAGTATGAACTGACCGACCTGTTAGCATTTTATCTCTGTGGAAGAAGGCCAGATCACAGAAATGCTCAACACTTCATCATTCCACAGATGGCAGACAAGTCTGGATTTGTCAGAGTTTGCAAAAGCTGCAAAGAAGAAACTCCAGTCTTTAAGTAATCACCAGTTTGAAGAACTTGCTATGGATGTTTATGACGAAGTTGACAGGAGAGAAACCGATGCAGTGTGGTTGGCCACGCAGAACCACAGCACACTTGTAACCGACACCACAGTTGTGCCTTTTCTACCTGTCAATCCTGAATACTCCTCCACCAGAAACCAGGGCCGCCAAAAGTTGGCACGGTTCAGTGCTCATGAGTTTGCCACCCTTGTCATTGATATTCTAACCGATGCCAAACGCAGGCAGTGGGGGAATTGCTGTGAAAGCTCCAAAGAAAATGTGGAGCTGATCCTTCAGGGTACTGACAGCCGACATAACAGTGAGAGCCAGGACATCGACCAGCCAGATTATGACAGCGTGGCGTCAGATGAAGAGCCAGTGCAGGAGGCCACCTGTGGGGACAGCTGCAATGACGGAAGGACCAAGAGCTCTGAGTCATCTGACCTTTCTGATGGACCAATCACAGTGCAGGAATTCATGGAGGTGAAAAGCGCCCTCACTGCTTCAGAAGCCAAGATTCAGCAGCTTCTTAAAGTAAACTGTCACCTGAGTGAAGAGCTGCGATTGATGCAGAGCAAGCTCAACTCCCTGCAGACTGAAAATACGACACTTCGATGGCAGACCCCCAGCGGCCCACAGCAGCTCCAGGGGCCCTTTGGTCAACACCCACCTCGTGGCGGTCGGCCCATGTCCATGTACGAGACCGGTTCCAGTTTGAAACCGTACCCCCACCGTGCTGAAACGGCTCGTCACGAGGATGGAGTCATTTTACAACCCTTCCCAAATAATGGCTGCAGTCTGGAAGGTCGGAGCACCATGCTAGAGAGCGATTTTGACACAACGCCCAACCACTCTGAACTCGAGGAGACTGGCAGCCCTCTTCCAACCTCTGAATCAGTGGAGCCTGAGGAGGAAGGCGAGGAAGACCCCAGCCTGCCGTGCACGGAGGACGTCATCTGTAAGACCGAGCAGATCACAAAGAACATACAAGAGCTTCTGAGAGCTGCTCAGGAGACCAACCACGAAAGTTTTTTGCCGTGTTCAGAAAAGATCTGCGTGGCTGTGACAGAGATGGCCACCCTGTTTCCCAAGAGGCCATCCTTGGAGACCGTGCGGGGTTCTCTGTTTTTGCTCACGTCCAGCGCCAGCCGGCTCCACGGAGAGTGCCAGATGGCCTCAGACCACACCCCCTGCCCGTCAGCAGGTCATCCAGTGCGCCTACGACATCGCCAAAGCTGCCAAGCAACTTGTGACTGTGACAACCAAAGAAAACAGCAACTAGTGAAAAGCCCAAAGACATTTCTGGTACACCCAAAATACAGTTTATCACTGATGTGACACTGGTTTGGTTTGCGGTATTATTCTGTGTAATCAAGCATTCACTTTACCTGAGGGGACGGGGGGGGTAGGAAATGTGAAATTACAAATTTAAAGCTTTATTTATTTTGCAATTTGTATGTCATGGTAATAGGAAAAGAATATGCATCTTACAAAGGTGTGGGACAAATCGTCATGCTAGTCTTTACCTCAGCAAGACATAATTGTTAAAGCTACAGTCTGCAGGATTTGGTGTCATCTAGTGGTGAGGCTGCAGATTGCATTCCACCGTCGCCGGTCATGATTTTGTTTCCCTTCACGTGTTCTCTTCTTTGGTGATGGGGGCTCATGCTTCCCTACCTTCTCTTGTGATAAGCAATATGTGTGATCCTCAATTTCACATAACTAGAAGCGGTGCGTAAAGCCCCGCTGGTGGGATGTCCCAGGGTGGAAGAAACGCGAATCAACCTTTTTTTCTTTTTTTTCTTTTTTTTTTTAACTTGGTCAATATACAATAACTTTCATTTGAGCTAAACATCAACTCTCTATCATAAATGGTTCCTGAGATATTCAAAAAGAATTTTTCCCAAGCAACCATGGTTGCCATAGCAGCCAAATTGGCATTTCATTAAAGCCCTTCCAAAGACCTTTCATATGAACTTAACATCAAGTCTCCATCTTAAGTGGTTGCTGAGATATGACCCAAGAACAGAAAGGTCACTTGGCGGGACATTATAACAGACAGATACGGGATCAGGCTCCTGGTGGAGCGTTGCTCGGTGGTCTGTCCATTAAATGGGACATCCCACAATGAGGGTTCTCAAAACTTGTTAGCCTGCACGAGCTGCCCGTAGACGTTGTATAGGGGAGCAACCACTGATTCCTCTGCTTTTTCCAGCCGCGCTGCAAAAGGCGAAGTACGTATGTCCCTTTTGGGCTGTTGTAGCCATGAAGAGCTCATTCTAAGTTTATGGAAACGCAACACGAACAGATGGTCATGAATGCTATATTCCATTTCTGCTAAATCTGACACACTGTAGCTTTAAATCGCTACATTTTCCAAAATGTGTGCAATGTGTGTGTGTGTGTGTGTGTATTAACAAAAGGATCACACCTACACACAGTTGAGTCTGTCACGTTGTTGTTTTGTCTGTAGTGCTTTAGTGGACACCGGAGGTGATTAGTTTTTGGTCCTTACTCCACCAAAGATCAGAATGCATGAATCCTAATGCACACCAGTAACTGTGGTTTATTTATTTTTTATTTTTTAAAAGCCATTTTGAATGTTTTAGGACAATTACAGTGTTTAACCTTGAATTCTTGAGATGCCACTTGCCTAGTCTTAAAATTGCCTGTAATATAAAACCAATGTCGGTGCACAGCAGAAGAACCAAGCGGGTGCAAAATATCATTCCATCCACGCTGTTCATTCCTGAGTGTTTAATGGTATCGATGGTTTTTGGAGTTGTAATGTTACGGCCATACTTCCTGATGTTTCAAGTGTGTTTGTGCGGCGTTATCACAGAGATGGCCTTAACGCACCATGTGAAATTGAATTGATTATTTATGCAGATACTGAACACCCTTAACCAACGATTAACTCTTAATTAAGTGTTAATTAAAGATTATTATTGCATTGAGCAACATGAACATGAATAATAAAGGATTAATAAACACATTAGTAACTGTTAATTAAATGTTACTTAATGCTTATTGTTGTCTTAACTAACATGAACACTATTAATAACGGATTGCTAAACACATTAACTAACAGTTAATTAACTGTTAGTTAATGCTTCTAACTAACATGAACACTATTAGTAAAGGATTACTAAACACATTAGTAACTATTAATTAAATGTTACTTAATGCTTGTTACTGCCTTAACTAATGTGAACACCATTAATAAAAGATTATTAAACACATTGGTAGCTGTTAATTAACTGTTAGTTGATGCTTATTACTGCATTAACCAACATGATCACTATAAAGGATTACAAAACCTATTGGCAACTGTTAATTAAATGTTAATTAATATTTAATACTGCATTAACTAACATGAACACTATTAATAAAGGTTTACAAAACACATTAGTAACTGTTAATTAACTTAAAGTACTGCTTATTACTGCATTAACTAACATGAACACCATTGATAAAAGATTACTAACACATTAGCACTTATTCATCAACTGTTAATTAATTTTTAATGCAGTATTAACTAACATGAACACCATTAATAAAGGATTATTAAACACATTAGTAACTGTTCATTAACTGTTAGTTAATTCTTATGCCTGCATTAACTAACCTGAACACCGTTAATAAAGGCTTATTAAGGATATTAGTAACTGCTTATTACTGCATCAATAACTGTCAATTAATATATCATTATTGTAAAGTTTAAACTAATAATAATAATGATGATGATGATAATAATAGTAACGTGGAGCAGAAACGATAAATTTTTGGGGCTGTTCTGCAAAAAAAGGGCAATGCCAGGAAATTTGAAGTGTCTTTTTTTTTAATATATATATATATATTATTGTGAGATAAAGTGTTTTGGGATTGTTGGTAGTATGCACACCGTTTAGTTCCCTTCTAGTTCTGTTCTTTGTTGGTGCCATTAGATATGATGTTGCTGTGTGAATGCACACATCTGAAGCTGTAAACACATTTGGTTTAAGGGTTATTAGACCATATGCTCGCCTCGCAATAATCAAATTACCATACAGCACACAGAGATTAATGCTATGCAGTTGACATGAAGAGCTTTTTCTTTCTTTCTTTTTTCTTTCTTTCTTTTTTTTTTTTGTCCTTGCTATAGTCAAATAATTTTGTCCTGTTGTTAAAAATTCACAGCCGGAGCTCACATGTAATAAAAAGAAGTGATGTGTTGATATTCAGTGCACTCTGGCCGTCTGGGCTTTATTATCAGCGCTATACTGGAAAGTAATGAGAAGAAGATTTACACAACAGCATTTTTTTTTTTACATTCTCAGGCTAGACAGCCGAAGTCATTAACAGATCGCAGTAAAACCACAACCTGTGTCCTAAAAATTCATTTGGAGCTGTGCTTTGTTACAGTAAGAAAAAAAATTTGCAAAATTTCTGCTTTGCTAAAATTTCATGAGACTGGCAAATATTTGGAGTAAAGTAATCAGTGATGTACACAACAAGAGAAGTGCACCCTTCAGAATGAGCCACGGCTGGGTTTTTATTTGTATGTTTGTGTGTGAGTGTGCCTTTCAATCCAGTCCCAACGAATTCCATACACACAAAAGCAGTCCGTATTAACAGTCATACAGAACGTAGCATTAGATTAATGCGTCATCTGTAATACAGGTGCTTCTGAAACACCGTGGCCTTGTCTGAGGGCGAATCACAACAGCACTGAAGGAAACATTAAAATAGTTGAAAGCACAACATCATTTCCCAAACCATACCAGAAAACAGAAAGGGCATTTTAATTAACACACCCAGGCAGCTCGGCTGTTTTAATTTCTCCTTTGACATGCCGTTTGTTTGTAGGCTTGCACTCTGTACATTTTTACCCTTTGTGCCCAGCGTAAAGAAAACATTTTTTGTCTTCTGATGTTGGATAAAGTGCAGCACATATATAGTCAGAGAGGTGCAGTGACTGTGAAGTGCAAAACACGAAGGGCCCTATTTTGATGGTGGATGTAAAAATGTGTTGCGCAGAGGGTGCAAGTCCATTTGTGGCGTGTCTGAATGCACTTTGCTATTTAATCAGCGAGAAATACTGTCGTAAATCCGGGCGCTGGGTGCAAAAGGGTTGGATTTACCGTGTTCACTGGGCATGGGCGTATTGTAGTCTGAACATGATATCAATCAATCAGAGTGGCACCTGTCCTTCCCTTTAAACCGGAGCGCACCAGGAAAATAGTGCTGCAGCATCAAGTGGACGCAAGTGAAAAAATTCCAAGTCAGAATTATTGGACCCCTAAATTTTAAGTACAGAATTTAAAATGTGTCCAGAATTAAATGCAAATTAAGCAATTTATTGAACAACAACAACAACAAACAAACATGGTGACAACAAAAATACAGATATAAAATGAACATGTGCCACAGTTTTTCGCACCCTTTGATAAATTTACAATAAATCATCACTTTTACTGCCAGTTTTCTTTCGGACAAGTCAGGGGATGGACACATGAACATTTCCAAGTCCCTGAATATGTCTTGGACTTACTGTCTCTCAGTAGCTCGTTAGGCCTCACTCCAACCTCTGTTTCAGTGTCAACCTGTTATACCGCATTGAAAGGGAAGCTTGTACACTTTGTATAATTGTCCTTTATTTATTCAAATTGGAGCGATTTATTGATGGGTTTCACATGTTTTGCTTTGCTTTGTTTCGTACGCGCTTTCTTACATATATTTCAGCATAGAAATGACGACACGATGATGCGATATGAACGCACTATGCACCATGATTGTAGAGAAACGCACGCCGTATTGCAATGTGTACGGCGCAACTGCTGTAGGAGCGTACGTGTTGGTGAGATGAGATCGCAGCGGTTCAAGCATGTTCAAAACTTCGGCGACGTGTTACATCATAGCATGCATTGCATGATGTTACATAGATGGTGTTACAAGCAGAGAGGCACATACAGCGGCTCACAGGCACATATTTGCACCTGAGTTGAAACAGGAGCAGCCAAAAGAAATAAACAAACATAATGACACACTCACCTCTGGCTGAAGTCTACCAGACTTCTATAAAGAATTGGAGTTGGAGATGCATGTTTGTGTTGTTGAAACTCCAAATAGGAGCAGCCAAAAAGAAGCAATAAGTCCTGCATAGGCCCTGAGGCATAGAGTTGGTGGTGCCTATCCCAGGATTCCGTAGCGTGAAACAGATGAGAGTCTTATGACTCCTCCTGGATGGGGCGCCTGTCCGACACAGGCCAAAGCTGGTACCCATTTACAGCTGGGTCAAATGAGACAATGCAGATGAAGTGTCTTGCCGAAGGACACAGACAGGTAGAGTGATCGGCAATCAAACCCAGGCCTACATATTGGTAGCCCAGCTCCTCATTCCACTGAGCTACCTGCTCTACAGCTAAAAGAAAGAAATAAAAAAAGCTGTAGGCCTTGAAAGGTGCCAAGGTGTCCACACCCACAGAGCCTTGGAGTGGCCACAGGAAAAAAAAAAGTATCTTTCTTGTAATGATTTGCATGTGTGTGACATATAATCCCACAGTTTGATTAATTCCTGCACACGAGATAAGTAATTAAATACTTTTGGCAGCGCATGCAGCCAAGTTATTGGAAAAGGCAAGCTGTTGGCTGACAGGAATATTTCTCACCGACTGAACAAAATCTAGTCTATGCTCAATGCATGTTTTTTCATGTTTCTTATTCAGATAAATACCAAATAATAACGTCTCTCACGCAGGGTGTTATTTTCTATTATCTTAATTCACTTGACATCTTGGAAGAGAAACTTATCATGTCCGAACAAACTAATCAAATGTGAAGAAATAATTGTACCTTGTGCGCACACAGTAGCATTTTTAGTGCTCAATACAATGTGTCCTTGTTGCTGCATCTTTAGTTCTCTCTCACATTGACTCTGCATTGACCAGAGATGGGACAGTCTGTGCAGCGCTGCACAGCTCCTGCTCCTCCTCCGCTGCACAGATAGAGCCGCGCGCCTTAATGTGCACACTATGTTCTACGGTTCTCCTGCGACGCGCTCATGCGTTGCGATGATGACGCACCGCGTTACGTAGGCACGTCGCTGTCGCATCGTATCATCGTGTCGTGTGCGATCGCTTAAGTGGGAAGAGTACTGACGATGTTATTTCTCCGTGTTGATTTCCTTCCTCTCCTTCGCTGTGTTAGGATTTGTTGGCACATTGACTGGATTGCTGTGTTTAACCGTGCACTCTTTCCCGCAGGGTATGGACCAGGTTATGATTCATTCATTACAGTTTTTTCCAGTGCCTGTGGTCAGACTCTGAGCACTGCAGCTGCCCCTGCTGCACATGGTAACACATTTTCATCACAAAGGCACCAGCTGAAGGACTACGCTGTAGATGAAGGAGGTGCAGAAAGAAGGAAATCAATGGGGCAAAAGTTTTGATTGTTGAACTGAGCCTGAGGGGCCTCATTAGATGGATAACTTAGCACCTTCTCATTGACCAGTTCCTTTGACTTGTGAGACTTTGGCTGATATCAGCCTCAATCTGATTTGTGCTTACGTCAAACTGTGCCACGTTTGAGCTGTAAAGGTCATAGAGGAAGGAGCTGCTTTTACGGTGTGCTGCACAGTTCAGAGCTGATTCACTTTTTGGGGCTCACAGATTCTGAAGATGAGTCTTGTTTATAGAGCTGCAACACTTTATAATTTATTCATCAATTATTAATTTAATCACTCACTATTTTGATTATCAAATAGAGCAGTGTGGGTTGAGAAAACGTTTGTCACGTTTCCCCTCCATATGTGTCACTTCCTGTTTTATTTTGACATTGCCTTCCTGCGCTTGTTTCTGTAGCTTTCTTCCTGTGTTTCCTCAATACCTTGATTAGTCCCTAGTGTGTTTAAACCCTTGTCTCTGTCTCCCCTGTGCCAGAACGTCTTGTGTGTCATGCCAAGTGTCTCTAATGTTTTCTTGTCTTCCTGTTGCCGATTTTTGCTGCCTGACCCTGGTGTTGCATTTTAGCCTGCTTCCTTTGACTCTGGTGCCTGGTGTGCTAGTTTCCTATGTTTTGACCTCCTACCTGCTTTGCGGACCTTCTTCAGTGTTTTACCGTTTGTGGATTTGGCTGTTATGCGAACTGATTATCTTGTGCTTTCTGACCTTTGCCTGTCCCTGAACGCCGAATAAAGAAGTTTGTACTTACCCTCACGTGTTGTTCTCTGCTCAGGGGTCCTCAGCCGTCCTCAGGTCGTTACATCTTTCCTGAGTTTGTTGTGGCAGAGAAAAGCCCCACTTGGGCCAGATGAGCAGGTTCCCTAGCCGCAACATTCACGTATTTTAACACTTCATAAATCAATGCAATCAAATATTACACTTAATTGAATAGCGCGGATGATGCTGTGATCTTTGCAGAATCAATGGATACCCTGATTGTAGCACTTGACCAAGGCTTTAGGTAGACTAAGATGATGTTGAAAGTTCTCAGATGTTGAAACCTTGAATTGTGAGTCAAATTGTGACCTCTGTTTCTTTCGATTGTGACATTACCCATTACATTGTGCTTGCTCCTCCTTTTGGAGAGGGGGTGTGGCAAATAGCAGTTTCTTTCCCTTTAAAGAGACAGACAAAGAAAAAGGCCAATCTGTAGAGAGTTTTATTTATTTTGAACAATTTATTTATTTATTTTTTTAGGATCCATTACCTCAGTGTCTCTGGAGTATTTTGGCTACAAAATTTAATCTGTTTTGAAGACACTCGGTGACCTATTTATTGCAGAGGATTTTGCTGCAATATAACCTCTTTAAAATCTTATAGGAGTTGAAATTGGGTAGGTGATGGTGCACAGACAGTATACCTCAAAATGAAATATATTCTCAAATAGTGATGATCTGAATTTTTGCTGCACCTTATTTTCTCTCTTCTCTTTCTCATGTTTTTGTTTGTATTCCTTCTTTGTAGCACCATCGCACACGTCCTTCTGTGTTTTCTTCTTCCCCTCCTGTTCGCCTGCAGCCACTGTGATGTTTGTTATTCTCGTACATATCACTCAAGGCTCCCCGCGGATCAAATTATCTGATCTGTAGAAAATCTATCAGGCGGCTCACATGAGCGGACAGACAGTTACACACATGACCACACATAGTCACGCAAACAGTGTCCAACCCTCAATCAGCCCAGCAAGTGAAAACGAATGCTGTTAGAACACTGACGGAACAACAGGAGACTGGCAGCTGTTATCTGAAATATAAGTCCACTACTCCCTACACACTCTACAAATAACAATCTATAAATTTTCCAACAATTTCATATTGCTTATTACTTTTTAAAGGTGTCATATCATTCACCTTTTCAGCAAGCCAGTATCAGTCCTCAGGTACCTTTCAAACAGATATTAAAGTTTGGAGCCAAAAATACACCAGTCACTCATCCCAGTCTCAGGTCTGTTTTTTTTTTTTTTAATTGAATAAATCTGCTGCTGGCCACATCTACTGAACCCCGGAGTGGCCACAGCCATGTACATAAGTATTTGGACACCAATTTTTGTAATTTTGCCTCTGTACACCACCACAATGGAGATGGAATGAAACAATCAAGATATGCTCGCAGTGCAGACTTTCAGATATTGCATTAACAATTTAGGCACCAGAATCAGCGTGTACAGCCCCGCAGGTGGGATGTCCCAGGGTGGAAGAATCATGAATCGACCTTTTTTCCACAGAAACAAAATTATACTTTTTTTTTATTACTTAGCCAATATACAATAACTTTCACATGAGCTCAACATCAAGTGTCTATCATAAGTAGTTTCTGAGATATTAAAAAAGAATGTTTCCCTAACAACCATTGTTTACCTTAGCAACCATGTCAACATGGAATAAAACCCCTTCCAAAGACCTTTCATAAGAGCCAAACATCAAGTCTCTATCTTAAGTAGAAGCTGAGATATTCAAGAAAGAATTTTCCCCTAGCAACCATGGTTACCATAGAAACCAATTTAATAAATCATGAAAGCCCTTCCAAAGACCTTTCATATGAACTTAACATCAAGTTTCTATCTTAAGTGGTTGCTGAGATATGACAGAACGGTCACTTGGTGGGACATTATAACAGACAGACAGGCAGACAGACATGGGGTCGGGCTCCCGGTGGAGTGCCACTAGGTGGTCTGTCCATTACATGGGACATCCCACAATTACAGCCATTTATAGATGCAGTTCTTCCATTTTCAGAGCCCATAAGTAATTGGACAAATTAAATATAAGGATTATTGTTCATAAAAAATCAAGCATTTGGATAATTATCTCATACCCATTACAAAGCAGCCAGTTTCTCAGTTCTCAGTCACTTGCTGCCAGTCTACACGCTTCCATTTTGACCACTAACAGTGCTCGTACCGTAAATGCATGAAGAGATGTGCAATAGAATTGTGGCTGGCTTGTCTCGGACTTTGCCATTGACAGCTCGCTTGACTGCAGTAATGCTGGATGCTTGTTTGTTGTGTTGGCTGTGTGTGTTTACATTGATTTTGTGCACACAAATTAATCAAAACATAGGAACAAATTCTATGTCAGTCTTTCAACTTGTCCCTTTTTGCCCAGGGTCACCATAGCGGCTCCAATATGGAACTGCATGTTGATTTGGCACAAGTTTTATGCCGGATGCCCTTCCTGACGCAACTCCACATTACGTGGCGAATGGGCATGGGTGGTCTTGAACTGGGAACCTTCTGTTTTGAAAGCAAGTGTATTAACCACGAGGCCGCCATGCTGCCCCACAGGCTGTGTGCATGTCATACAGAGCAAGCAGAAATCCAGAATGTGGACTTCTGTGACATATGTTACAGAAGTGTAAAACGAGCTGTTTCAATCTTAAATTTTACTAAGAGCAGATTAGTTTCTGCATGCATAGGCATAGAACTGTGGGACTTTGAGAATGTTGACCATGAAAAGTATATTTAACCGTAAAAGGCAGATTAAATTTTTTTTTTGCACAATACAACCCCTTTAAGTATATTTTGCATGAGACTTGGAGCACTGTTTTTTGTGATGTTGTTGTGTTGACTTTATGATTCTCTGCCCTGCAGACAGCAGAAATGGCCTGGGTCCTGAAAATCCCCACAAGCAAGACCTCAGAGCGTCTGACGCACACATCTCTTTCCTACCTTGACTGCTTGACTGTGTTTGCTTATTTTATTAATTAGTGAGTGGAATTTATATCTAATTTTATCTCTGGCTGCACTCTCTCTTTGGATCATTGGGTGCCTTCTGTGTCCCTCTCGCTGGGAGTGAATGTGCACATCACGCATAAACTAATATTGGTAAAGTATCCCTCCGGGGGCACGACAGCACGACTCTGGAATCGACTCTGTCCTCCTTCATTAGATGAGCGTAATATCACTGCTTTATTGATTCTTCTGTTGAACATTTGCCTCATTTGCTCACTGTATTTTTCTCTTCCCCTTCTCTCTTTTTTTCTTCAATCTCTCTCTCTCTTTAAGCTCTGATTCCTTTCCTTTTTTGGAATTTGTTCCCTTCTGTACAAAAACGTTGGCCTTCTGCCCCCTTTTGAAAATCAAATTGTCTATTTTCTTTCTCCATTTTCTCCTCTTTCAGTAGCAATTCAGGTGAAGCGTTGCGCCTGGGTGACCTTGGCATGACCTCTGTCCACTTTGAGCTGAGCATTTTGATTTCAGAGCTTCAGACAGCAGCTCCCTGAACGCACAGTCTCTGCAGCAAGGGGAAAGCTTGACTCATAACCCAGAAGTAATGTTCATGCATATAAAGCCTCTCAGTTTATCTCACATTTTATGGCAATATGACATCAATGTGAGGAGCATAATCTGCAAATGTAAAACAACAGCAGCAGCAGTGATATGTTTGTGTGTGTGCAGCCCTCATCATTTGAACTGGGCCATTTTGTGCAGATTAATATGCATTATTGAGGGGAGACTTCTTCTTTCAAGGGGCCATAGCATAGGGTTTAGAGGGCAAAAATGTAGATGAGTGAGTGAGTGAGTGAGTAGGTGAGTTAGTCCATCCCAGCCAACTTGTGTAGGCAATAACTCATTATATGACACCTAAATAAATCCTTGTCATTTGATTGGTGGATTGTACGTCAAGTGACATTCATTATTTGCCCTGTTGCATGGTGACGTCAGCGCACCGTGTATTTTTAGACTATCCGCCACCAGTTCATAAAACTGCATCCGTTTAGGAGCTCACACAGTGTTTGTGGGTACATTTTTAGCAGTCGTAGAAGCGCTGTCAGACTAAGAATAGGACAAGTTCCTCCCGCGACTGTTCGCTTCACTCCGGTGCGGCTCTCGCGGACCTCAGCGGTCTGTCAGCCGGTTGGATGCTACCGGTATACCACTGAAGAAACCTAGTACCAAAGACATCCAGTCGTCGCCTTCGGTCACTGGTTAGCATCCAAGTCTCACAACCATACAGTAAGATAGGTAGCACCCGTACCCTAAAGACTTGGACTTTCGTTCTCCTCCAAAGATATCGGCATCGCCAAACACCTCTGTCCAGTGACCTCATGACTCCATAAGCCCTTCCTAGGCGTCTCTCGATCTCAAAGGCTGAGGGCCCAGAGACATGAATGCCACTGCCAAGATGAGTGAATATCTCTTCAAGTTCGACACTTTCACCGCATACAGATACACTTCTGATGGCTGAATCCAGGAAGTCATTAAAAGCCTGGATCTTAGTCTTGATCCAGGACAGTCGCAAACCTACACGCTCCGATTCCTCAATCAGCTTCTCAAGTGCTGCAATCAGGGTATCTGCAAAGATCACAGCATCGTCTGCAAAGTCAAGGTCAGTAAAACTTTCCTCACCAACAAAAACACCCAAGTTGCTGGTTTCCACAACTCTACCCAATACCCAGTCCATGCAAGCATTGAGCAGCGTAGGAGCCAGAACACAACCCTGATGAACGCCAGTTTTCACTGGGAAAAACTCAGAGTCTCTGCCTCCGCTCTGTACAGCACCCACAGTATCTGTGTATAGGCTGGCTATGATGTCCACCAACTTCTTGAGGATCCCACGAATTCTCAGGATGTCCCACAGAGCAGTTCGATCAACTGAGTCATAATAAGATAGTAAAAAAAATAAAATAGAAATAATAAAACAGATAAAGTGTGTGGCCAAAAACTCCTCATACACACTGGGGTGATGCATCCCGAAGCAATCATTGTTTTAAGTGCCTTAAGAAACAATCTGACGTTTCACCGTAAACCGCTTCTTATCTCCACTGAACAGGCGAAAATGTCCTAAGTGTCTGGTAGCATGGAGAGGTTCCCTCATTCTGTAAGTCACAGCCCCTCATCAGCAATCAACTTGTAATCAGTGGACAAGAGTGTTGCCGAACTGCTAGGAGGCTAAGGTAAGCGGCTAACTGTATAATCTGTCACCTTAAAAAGTTTCTTTATGTTTAGTGTGATAAACGTAGGCACGTTTACCTCCGTAGGCATCCTCTTTGTGCTAACGAACATTTCTAATGACATTTTTTCCTCTTCAGTGGCAACAAGAAGCAGTTTACTCAGTTTTTAGGTTGCCCGTCCAATAACAGTATATAGCCAGTGAGCCTTTGACGATTTATTAATTTAGTTTTTGTCCTGAGTGAAAGGATGGCCCCCAAAACATGTAAAAATAGAGCCTTGGTTGAAAAATTGCAGAGTTCCCTTTTAACAGAAAGTAAAGAGTCACAGTTTTAAAAAAATTTAAAAAAAAAAAGACTTCTCCATGCAGTAATATGTAGCCTGCTGACACGAAAATTGTACAAAAAAGTGAAACATCATGGCAGCTGAATTCTAGAATTATTTACTTTTGCAGAATGGTGCTTCTCCGGTATCTTCCGAAAACAAAAGCGGGTGCATCCCCTCGCTAATGTCTACCAATTTAGATGAAATGATCCGGATCGAATGATTCATCTCGATCTGCAGGCAGAAAAACGCAGTATTTGTGTTTCTGTAGCTGTCGTCCTCATTGTGCAGGCAGGAAGAGGAAAGGCAATCATAACCGCAATTGCTCTTTTTATGATCATGTTTACATGTTTATGTCTGTGGGTATTAAAGCTACTTGGGTTTAAGATGATTTCTTCTTGCAAACTGTTTTTTACATTTCTCACAACAGATGGCAATTGAGGGCACATCTGCAGGCACTTCTGCTGATTTACTACTTATGAAATGTGCGTGTCTGTGCATCAGAATGTGTGGCTCTGTGCAGTTGCGTCATTTTACAGCTACCGATGCATTCGGGCGAACCTCAGGAGGACACCGGCACGAGGGTGGAACAATACCTGTGAGATAGAGAGAGAGAGAGAGAGAGAGAGTCAGACGATGACAGATAAAGAAGGACAGTGAGAAAAAAAAGTGTTAGTCTGTAAGAGAGGGAGATAGGAAGGGTTTAAGAAAAGGAGACAAGAAGCGAGGGAGGTGTGAGAGGACAGCGGACTGAAGAAGCAGAATCCTCTTGAGGGTGAAAGGACGGGAAAGAAGACGACAGTGATGGAGAGAATGGGAGCAATTCTTGTCGTCACCCTGACCTTTTCAGATAAATTCACACCCCATCCGTTCTCTCCCTCTTGGATCTCACCCAACCTTTAAACAACCCGTCCCACTGTTCGTCCACACAGCCCTGATTTTGGCACTTCTTTGGAGTATTGGTCAGCAAAGACGACATCTCTGACTCCTTACATTTCGGTTTTCTACTCAGTCCTTAGTGTGATGATTAAAGCTGCGGCTAAACCTCTGTGGATCAAGCTGTCAGCTAATGCCCGAAATGTGAAAGTGTTCTCGTCTTCCTCTCTGAACACATGAGACCGAGTCTATCCTTCTCTGTCTGTCTCAACCACTGACTTATAATAGGTGGTGATGACCTGGTGTGACATCTTCCGAAATGTGTTTTATGACTCCAAACACTTGCACAGTGACTTTGAAGAGCCATTTAACTGGTCTTTCTTGTTAGATTTTTGCACAATAAAGGATCTGATTCAAAAACAAAGTAAATTTCTAGGAGGTGATGGTCTGGTCTCAAGAGGTGGGCTTGATTCGATTCCCCGTTAGACAGGAAAATTATTCAGGTCTCTTGAGCAAGATCCCAGCAAGCACCTTGCATGGCAGCATGTTGACTTCAATGTGTGAATATGTGTGAATGGATGAATGTGAGGCATCATTTTAAAGCACTTTGATGCACTGGATGGAAAAGTGCAATACACTGAAAAAAAAAAAGAGTTCTGTGAATTTATTTGGTTTAATGTGCTCATCGATTGCACATGATCGTGATTTGTCCAACTGACATAATTTTCCCCTGGATCTAATTGGGATACAGAAGAAAATTATGTTATTTGGACACATTCCAAATAAGTTGGGACGGTATGGAAAATGCTAATTAAAAAAACCCTGCAGTGATTCTTACATTTACTTTGACTTCAGTTTCATTGCAGAAAGTATGAACCCAAAATATTTCATGTTTTTTTTCTGGTCAGCTTCATTCCATTTGTTAATATACATCCACTAGCTGTGCCCCCCTGGGAAATCCCGTGTTTGGGTGGGGGGAAATATTGAATTTCTCATAGAAGTAAATGGCAAAATGTCTGATTCAATTTTTTTTAGTGCTGATCATTTTCTTCAACCAAAAACAACCTGATAGCACCTTCCTATTTATTTCAACTCAATTTATAAATATACCCCACATTATGGCCCTTTTAGAGCGCCAAACAATGCTGAAAATTTACCTTATGATGGCTTATCTGAGTTATCAACCCAAAACGGCCTGCAACTTCAAACTTATTTTAATGACCCCCATCCTTTGCTTTATCTTCTCTTACTGTCAGTTCCCTTTTTTTTTT